>QRDG01000140.1:2453120-2694284 GCA_012064385.1 Puccinellia tenuiflora
AAAGCATAGATACAAGGGTAAAGGTAGACGAAAAGATAGATAGATTGATATGTCGATTGGTGTTGTCCGTATTCAATTGGCCATCACATCTCACATATATATGAGGCGACTGGTCTCCTGTACAAGCAAAGTATTCATCTAGGCTTTCCTTACAAGAAAAGTACATTGAATGTCTTAAAACCCTAGTCCTAATCCAAGTCAACTCCTGTCCAGATTCGCAGCTCCTTCTGTCTGCTTCTTGTGTGGTCGCCAAAGTCACACATCAACTCAGATGGATATGGCCCAAAGACCAAACTTGTACGCCTTGACGAGGCGAACAACTCTTGCAATGATAACTTTTCCATACAAGGCCTTCTTGATGACTTTTCGGGCCCATATTTGTCTGTTGGTCGAAATCTGGCATGTAGCATGTTAAGTCGGCCGTTCTCCGTCATGGCTCTGCAGGTTGCACCTTAACTCGGATCGCGATGACTCCAAAAGTATAGTTGTAAGTCTAGACGACGCGCACAACTTCCATGTTAAGCACTCCTCCATCTGAGGTATCCTTCATGGCGCCGTAGTATGAGTCAAGGTCCTTCCTGGTCTGTCGCCTTCCATGGGTGCCGTCTTTGCCGAGTTGCCAGTCCTTTCCGGGTCCTTCTTGGGCCATTACTTAACCGGCTAGCAAACCTAATTGTAGCACGACCCGGGACCGTATAGTGACAGATGCCTTCTCTCTGGGATATGGTGACATGCCGACTTGGCGGCAAGCTGCCTTGATGGCGGGATGCCGACTTTGATGCAATAATGGCAAGATGCCGGATTGATTGAGGTGAGCCGACTCGTCAGGCAGCATGTTGACTTGGACATAGCAGTATGGTGACATGCCGGCTTCTCCTCCTAGGACGATAGCGGCACCTTTCCTCACGACTTGTATGAGTATACCGGCTCCGGACACGGCAGTATCGGCTAAGCCGGCTTGTGGCCTACCGTTGGGACATGAAATGTCGGCTCCTTAGACAAAACCAGCTCCTTTAGATAATGCCGACTCCTGGATGATGCCAGCTCCTTAGATAATGCTGGCTCCTGGACGATGCTGGCTCTTGGGTAATGGCGAAATGCCGGGTCCTGAGACAGGGTGGCCTGAAGCCTGGTGGTTTGCCTATTGGGACATAGCGACTTCTTCTTTCTTCTTCATGTCTTGGCGCCTTTCTGTGTACATCTCGCCTTGGTCAAGAATATCCAGGGTCAAGCTGACTAGGTGCCCAAAATGGGTGCGAACACATGCCCCCTATTTTCTGGCAGAGCTTGCGTGCCAGAAAATAATCTGCCTAGGGTCTTGGTGTTAGCACGATGTCAACACTCCATCGGCTATGTATGCAGAGGGCGATAATCTCTACCGGGCATATGCTCAGACTAGCTGCCACCTGGATAGAGCCTCTTCAGAATTTCGTCGCCTTGATAGCACAAGCTCCCTCATGTATGCATCCCATGGTGCAGCTTGCTTAATCGTCCAAATCAGATCCTGCAGATAAGAAAACAAATTCCTTCCAGCTGGCTACCCAGCTCGCACTAGATCCTTGTTAGCAGCCGACTCAATAATTAAGCCGGCCCTGCTAGTATTGGTGAAACTGAGCATCAGCTTCTAGGATTGACACCATTAGCCAGATATCGACTTCGCTAACACAATGCATTCTTGGGGCAATATGCAAATACCGGCCATGCGTCCTCATCTCGAAGGACCAGAGGAACCCGTCCACCAAAGTGTGAATAACCGAAACAAGTTGGATGTTTCGGCTGGGGACAAATTTCTAGATGTCGGCTTTGATGGAACGGTTGAAGAACATGGATGTTGCGCCGTCTGAGATCTCCTATAATGAGAGGAATATTGCCGGCTTCTGCTGGCTCCACGCTTGCCCTCCTTTACTCCGGCCGGATTCACAACAGGAATTGGCACGTCACTCACTTGTGGGCTTCGCTTGGAACCCACGCCATGTTCCTTTTCTTCAGCTCGTTGGCCCTAAGCGCTTCAGCTATCTCTCTTGCCAATGTGATAAGCCGAGTAGGCATCCCGGCTGTAACTTTGCTTTATGCACTGGCAATTTCTCCTTGGGCTTGGGCACCTCTGGCTTGGCTTGTCCAGACTCGACAATTTGGTCCTTGAAAGTAACTCGCCTCACTTCCTTGCCCTTAATAGCCAACGTCAACGCGGCTGGCTTTTTGATACTTGGAGTCGAATCTGAAACAACGCACTTGCGACCATCCTTTTTCACTCGATAGACTTGCTTCACCACCTCCTTCTTCCTCCACGAGCTCCGGGCCGACTCGCCATTGAGTCGGTCTTTATCATGTGTTTGTCGGCTTGTTGATGCATGTAAAATGCATACATGAACTTTGCATTATATTACTCATATTTCAATCATATTCGCATCATATAAGGGTTATATCATTGTTTTCTATTGATTTTGGGAATATTTCACAGTTTCAATATTTTTCTGGAATTAACCATGCTCTGGCAGAAACCCTATTTTCTATATTTTTGAGTTTCAGGGACCCAAACGACGTCCAAATGACCTGAAAATTTACGGGGATCATTTTTGGAAGGAAGAAGGCGTATGAGCGAAGGAAGAAAAAGTGGAAGCCCGAAGGCCAAAAGAGGGGGGCTCACGCGGCCAGATTCCTTGGCCGTGTGGGGCCCACCAACTTGGCCCTCGTGGCTCCGTTTCCATCGATCTTTCTTCCCGAAGCTTCCTTTTGACCTAAAAACAACTATAAAAATAGTCCCCCGACATTTTCCAGAAGGGAGCGCCGCCGAAACACAGAAACACCAAAACAGAGACCTGGAGCTGCAGATTGGAGGGGAAAACTCCGACGGGGCACTGTCGGGGTGGTCTCCATCTCCCCCAACGACATCTCCACCGTCTCCATGTTGAGGAGGGAGTAGTCTCCCTCGGGGCTGAGGGCTCATGCCGGTAGCTATGTGGTTTATCTCTCTCTCCCATGGTGTGATCTTTATGTGATCATGAGCTTTGTAATCTAGTTGAATCCATAGATGTTACTCTTCATTATCTTATGATTATGCTACTCAAGTGGTTTTATTAATGTAATTTCCGGAGTCACCTTTGTCCCATGGTGCGAAGTTGATAGTGTGCGCACCGTGTGTGGCTCTTAGGCTAAAGATTACAGGAATACTTATCATGAGTTATTATTTGTGTTGGATGTCTCTATGAAATTGTGGTGTTTGTCTAGTACTATTTAGGGGGCTCAAGTTGACAGTGTGGGGTTCACTAGATGTGGAATGCGACTTGAAGGTGTGCTTTTATAGCCCTACGCAGTGGATTGGTGTTCGTTATCCAACAAGAGAATAATTCAGAGTAGCATAATGAAGAGGAAATATTTATGTATTCAATTATATTATTATTGTTGAGAGTGTCCACTAGTGAAAGTATGATCCCTAAGCCTTATTTCCAATCATTGAAACACCGTTTACACCTTTGTCTTGTCCTCTTGCATTGAAGAGGATTGGGACACTTTTACATTCTTGTTTTGTTACATTAAAACTTCCATCCATTAAATCAACCATCTTGTTATTTAAACTTGTTTAGTGCATAATCAACTAAAACTTGTGACACTTTAGTTGTAGGGAATAGATAACTTTCCTTCTTCTTCTGCGGATCGATACCCTACTTCCACATTGAGAGGTGCTACAGTGATCCCCTGCTCTTGGGGGTTATCACTTGTTCCTCTCGGAGCTGCGTAAAGCTGGCGAGGTGATTTAGTATAAGACGAATGGTGTGCCCGTGAGTCATACCTGTCCCTTGATGGATATGAATAGAAGCCGGCTTGGGAACGTATGGACGACTTTGGCATTAGCGGCCCGAAAGGAGTACGTGGAGTCGGCACGTTGAGCTTCTCCTTTCGCCAATCCCAGTTTTCCGACTTGCGCCCTGGGGGGACTTCGATGCCTTTGCGTCAGTTGGCCGATGAGCACTTTTAGCTTCGCTTATCCTCTGATATTTATCCAATAATTGAGCAAAGGTGACTTTTGATTTCCTCCTCCTGTGCTTATCGTGCCTTTGTCCTCTTTGGCTTTGCCGACACCGGTCTCTAGATTTTGTGGTTTCCCCCCAGTGTTAGGCGTCTTCGCTGCAGCTTTGATGGAATGTCCGTCTTCAAGATTGCCGACTTGATTGTAGGCTTGAAGAATTTCTTTACTTGACGACTCGATCTCATCTGCTTTATTGTGTACCTATCCGTCTTTGGATGAGTCGGCTTGAGGCAGCCGATTCAACTCTTGATTGTCGTCAAGTCCAGTTTGTGCTAACTGGTCATCAGCTTGTGTTACACCAACTTCCAATCGCCCTTGAATGGCCGATTGTGTTTGATGATGCACGTTGCTTTGAATACTCTGCTCGCACGAATCCTGGATTCGTCCTTCTCCTGACGACTCGGTATAGTGATCATTTATGATAATTCGATTAGCCGGCGATGCACCAACAATGTGACCATCTACACCCGGACTGAAGGTACACTGCTCGTCTTGTAGCCGATAATGTGATACCGGCTTTGGATTTAAGCAACCGAGTGGTGCCGGCTCAATGTCACCCGACTCGGCTTTGCATCATTTTTCGTCCTCCTTTTCCGATGCTCTTGAATCGGTTATTTGGAGAAGCTGGTAACCTGGCTTTATGTTTCTGCAATCAAAATAATTACATAATATACGTCTCATCTCTTCGAAGACACTGGGAGAACTCGATAGTGGCACAACAGGAATATTGCTTTCCTCCGTCTCTGGATAGATCTCCAACGCTTCGACTTCCTCTTTTGGATCCCGTGTCGCGTTTTCTGTATGCTCTTCATTAATCGAACATTGTCCGGCTTCTCTTTCTAGCTCTTGATGATCATCATTGACCGAATTTCATTCGGTCTTATCACTTTGATCTTGATGCTCGTCATCTTTGGCACATAACTCGTAGGGTAGCAAGTATGCTCCCTCACATCCAGAAAAGTCGAGCACAGCCGACTCCCGTCTCTTACTGTGCTCTGGCTCGACGAATTTCTCCTCTGTCGGCTTGGTGGACTCGACACGTGTGTCCGACTCGGCATTACCCGAACCGCCGGGTTCGACTTCCGCTGAGCCGGTTGTATCTGCCGGGTCGATCTCACGCTGTTGATTGGACTCGGCACATGCACTTTCGAACCCGGCTACTGCCGACTTGACCGTACTAGCCGAGTCAACCTTCTCTTGGTCGGCTCGCAGAGATTCGTCTTCTTGCTTTGGTAACACAAATGATTCGACATGATTGTTGCATGGGGGATCGGACTTGGCAATATCTTTCTCGAGCTTTGCATAAAACATCTGTAAGTCCTCCTCCTCCTCACGCTTTTTCTTGAATGCTTCGAATTCTTCTCTGCGCTTCCTTTTGAAAACTTCATAGCCTTGACGCTGTTCGTCTGATAACTCATTCCAAGTTGGCGTAGTGAAGTCACTGGTGTTAGCTGCTGCATCTCTAGTGTCTGGCTTCCCGGCTTTATTCGAGTCAGTTGACTCAGCTATAGCCGACTTAGTCATGCCCGAGCCGGCCGCATTGGTCGAGTCAACCTTTTCTCGTTGTTTGGCCTGCAGCGCTTCACCTTCTGTGCTGCGTGAAGGAGTTAGTTTAATTTCTTTATGCTTCCTCTCCTCTTCACGCGTTCTTCTTATGCGCCTCAAAATCTCTCAGGTGCTTGGCCTTCCATTCATCATAGGATTGCCCCCGACTCCCTCCAAATAATTCGGCTGTGGTGTGCCGAAATTTTGCAATGGTGACTGGGAGGTACTATTGGCTGCAATAACCTGAGTCGGCACCTGCACTCCTGTAGAACTTCCATATAACCGGCCATGGCCATGAAGGTAAGCCGATTCATGAAAACCACTAGATGCATATGGCGCCGAATAATTAATCTCATGAGGCGATGTGTAAGTCGGCTGAGAGTAACCGGCCAAATAACTCGTAGAAGCATGGCCGATTCCCTCATCCATCAGCCTGTTTAAGGATGACCCCACGTATTGCGAGTCGACAGCCGATGAATAAAATCGCGAGACATCCTCTAGCCTATGAAGTGTCCCATGTTGATCAATCGAGTACTCAATGTTCATCGGCCTATAATCTGGGGCAGCCGATGCATGAGAACTCGGATCTGTTTGTCGTGTGTAGATAAGGCGGTCCTCTATCGACTTCTGCTCATAGCTATATGGAAGATAACTAGAGCTAGCCGATATAGTATGCCCATCCACACCGACGCAAGGGCTATTTGCATCTACGTAATCTGATTGATGATACATGTTACCTTTGTAGATTGTCACCTCTTGATGCCCTCCTAATTCCAAGAACAGGTTGTAGATCGTTTGACGCTTCATTTCCAGCGGAGTCGCCAAAAAGTGTGTTGCGCTTTAAACGGGCCCCCACACTCGTAAATTGGGAGTCGCCAAGGTGTTTGACCAACCACACCTAAGATCCGGGTACCTTGACGCCGAGGGTGATGCACCGCAGCTCACGTCGAAGGAGATCCGTCCGGAAGCGCGATACGCAGGACATCCGGCGGACGCTTTTTGGACCAGACGCCCCGCTCGCCCGGGAGGGACCCCGTCAGGGCTCGCGGCGACGATTGGTTGCTCTAGGTCGGCCTGACCGCCCCTAGAGCCTCGTGTCTTTCGCAGATCGCCGGCATAGCTAGCTAACTACGGAGGAACGAGAAGCATAGGTACAAGGGTAAAGGTAGACGAAAAGATAGATAGATTGATATGTCGATTGGTGTTGTTCGTATTCAATCGGCCATCACCTCTCACATATATATGAGGCGGCTGGTCTTCCCGTACAAGCAAAGGACTCATCTAGGCTTTCCTTACAAGAAAAGTACATTGAATCACGTCCTAAAACCCTAGTCCTAGTCCAAGTCGAACTCCTGTCCAGATTCGCAGCTCCTTCTGTCCTGCTTCGTGGCCGCCAAAGTCACACATCAACTCAGATGGATATGGCCCAAAGACTGTATGTCTCGACGAGGCGAACAACTCTTGCGATGATAACTTTTCCATCCAAGGCCGTCTTGATGACTTTTCGGGCCCATATTTGTCTGCTAGTCGAAATCTGGCATGTAGCATGTTAAGTCGGCCGTTCTCCGTCATGGCTCTGCAGGTTGCACCTTAACCCGGATCGCGATGACTCCAAAAGAATAGTTGTAGGTCTAGACGACGCGCACAACTTCCGTGTTAAGCACTCCTCCATCTGAGGTATCCTTCATGGTTCCGTAGTATGAGTCAAGGTCCTTCCTGGTCTGTCGCCTTCCCTGGGTGCCGTCTTTGCCGAGTTGCCAGTCCTTTCCGGGTCCTTCTTGGGCCATTACTCAACCGGCTAGCAAACCTGATTGTAGCACGACCCGGGACCGTATAGTGACAGATGCCTTCTCTCTCTGGGATATGGTGACATGCCAACTTGGCGGCAAGCTGGCTTGATGGAGGGATGCCGACTTTGATGCAATAATGGCAAGATGCCGGCTTGATTGAGGTGAGCCAACTCGTCTGACAACATGTTGACTTGGACATAACAGTATGGTGACATGTCGGCTTCTCCTCCTAGGACGATGGCGGCACCTTTCCTCACGACTTGTATGAGTATACCAGCTCCGGACACGGCAGTATCGGCTAAGCCGGCTTGTGGCCTACCGCCGGGACATGAAATGTCGGCTCCTTAGACAAAACCAGCTCCTTTAGATCGATAATGCCGACTCCTGGATGATGCCGACTACTTAGATAATGCCGGCTCCTGGACGATGCTGGCTCCAGGGTAATGGCGAAATGCCGGGTCCTGAGACAGGGTGGCCTGAAGCCTAGTGGCTTGCCGATTGGGACATAGCGTCTTCTTCTTTCTTCTTCATGTCTTGGCGCCTTTCTGTGTACATCTCGCCTTGGTCAAGAATATTTAGGGTCAAGCTGACTAGGTGCCCAAAATGGGTGCAAACACATATGTATCTTAGCCATGCTTGTAGACGTAGAAGTAAATTGCTTAGCCATGCTTGTAGACGATGTGGATATCTTTTCAAAAGGTTGTTATAGTCGGTGACATATTTTGTTTATGAAAGCAAGAAATGTTTCATGAATTGCATGAATAGATTGGGTTAGATTTTGCGAGTGGCAAATGCAGATGGTATATGACCTGACTCGTTGAATTGTGTCGAGTGACATAAGTGGGAGGTTAATAGTCTGACATATTGATGTGTCCAATTAGACTTTACGACGAGTGGCATATGTAGGCGGCTGAATGCCGGACCTATTGATATGTTGACACTAGACTTTACGACGAGTGGCATATGTAGGCGGCTGAATGCCTGACCTATTGATATGTTGACACTAGACTCTACGACGAGTGCCATAGTAGTGGTTGGATGCCTGATCTATTCATATATTCATATTAGACTTTCCGACGAGTGACATAGTGGGGGGCTGAGTGCCAGATCTACTGCTATGTTCACGTTAGGTTTTATTGTGAGCGACCTAGTAGGTGGTCGACGGCCTGACCTATTGATATGCTCACATCATGTGAAATTACATAGCCGTGACACTGTTCGTGGAAAACTTGAAGCACCTGGACGGGAGCAGACTACCTGAAGCGAGTGGACTTGAAGTAGTTGGAAGTTTCTCGCTGATCTCAAGTTCTTAAAAGATATTTTTAAGAGTGAATAAGAGTAGAAGGGACACTGGTTTTCATACCAGATTTGTCTCATAATTAGATGAAAATGGAGTTGTTTTATGAAAAGTAGGACAAAATTGGCTTTACGCAATAGCCTTCAACTCCACTAGCCAGATATGCATGTAGATATTAGAAGTTTGCCTTTATGAGTCCATAAGTATCATTTGCCAGATCCATTCAAATGGTTCTGACCAATTTTTGACTGTAACCTACGCGTTGCAGGTTTTTCTGACGATGAGTAAGGAACGATAAGGGTTTCGAGTCTGCAACCAACATGTCTGCCCGTGACACATGAAGATGATGAGGCTCCATGCTACTTATGTTTTCCGCTGTTGAACTTTGTAATATGCTAGCCTTCGGCTATGCAACTTGTAATGAACTATTTTTCTGGATCTTCAATATAATAGATATTTGACGCATTTGCATGATATTACATCTTGAACTGTGGTGCTACCTATTCGATCCAGTGACTAGCACAGAACACAGGGATCTTGGCCACTTTAAAAGGCAAGGTCGCTACATGCACTTAGTTGAGCCTAGCATATTTAAGATTCGTGATTAAAAACTAAATGAGTAGTTTATTTTTGCAATCCTTTAAGCCAAATCCATAATAGATTTTAAAATCTCCTATTCACCCTTCCTCGAGGCGACATCTTGATTTGTCATCCTCGCCACGTCAGTGCCTTCCAAGATGAGGAGTGGACGAAGCGACGTCATGGGACAGACGCGACAGTGGAGGCGTGGAATGCCGATCAACTGGACCGCGGCCTCCAGCCGGACGCCAAGCACACCGAGCATGGCTCTCGCGTGCGGGAGTAGGACCTGAAGCGTGTCTGTTGGGGGGGGGGGGGGGGGGGGGATACTTTCCGGATAGGCCCATGGAGCTGGAAAGTGACCCGCCAAGACCATGAAGGCCCAAGCCGGGTTACACTTCAAGCAACATGGGCTGGGCTAAGGATAAGTTGGCAAGCCTGCCACGAGTTAGCTGGACAAAAAGGACACGACAAGACTGGAATCCTCGTACGAGACGGAGTCACCCACTTGGAAGACAAGGACCTAGAGTAGAACTCCGTGTTCGTGTGTAACTCGGTACAACTTGTATATCCAGGAACCTAGCCGCCTTTTTAAGGGGGTTCCTGGATCTTAGATTGACAAGCTCTCAAGTTCCCAAGTTGTCGATACTCGAGTTAGCGAGATTAGACCTTGTAATCGTCATCATCAAGAGAAAGGCACGAAGTTGGTCTTTACCTTCATTGAAGGGGCCGAACCTGGGTAAATCCTTCGTCCCTCGTAGAGCTAGACAAACTCCTATGCTCCAGATCGCAATGGCCCCACAACTAAGTCTCCCCATGGAGACACTTGTCGTGACAACCCCACGACAGCGTCCTATAGCGTCATTGTGTGACCCAGGCCCCCTCGTCCGACTCAGAGTGAGCTCGGCAACGCCGTCGCAGACACATGCCCCACGAACTTCCCGATGGCCCCTTTTGGTTAGCATTAGGGTTTTAGTCATCTAGCCCTTTCCTCAGTAATTTTAGTAGGTAAATTATGTCGTTTGCAAAATGTGTTTTGAATCTAGATGATGAGCTATCATGATCAATCTATGTTTTTCGGTGAACTTATATTTTAAATTTTATAATATGTATTTCAGTTTCTATTATGCCACACTCGGTTTTATACCTCAACCTGAATTTGAGGGGTACCCTATACCAGTCTTAATTTTTAAGGATGCCTTTATAAGGGATATCTTAGAGATGCTCTAAGTCTTAGAGCTTGGGTGTGGCCCAAATTCTGCTAAGGCCCCGCTTGGATCGTTGTTTCTGGACTGAATTTTATCGGAAAAAGTTACGGAGCTAATGAGGTCCGTATAGATTGCGCCTGAAAACGCCTGGAAACCGTGGTAAAATACGGAGCCGTAAAATGTAACGCGTTTCCAAGCGGGACCTAAGATGAACCAAACGCTACCCTTAGATCAAGATCCGATGGCTCTGCTACCGTCTTCCTAAAACACAACAAATCAACGATGGCCGATTGCAACTAATCACACAAGCTCCTGTCGTCGTCTCCGTCTCGCCTCATCAGATCTCACCAATCCTCCATTTTCCGTCCGGTCTTCCTCCGACCTCCGCGAGGAGATTGTCCAAAACCCTAACCCCTAGCCTCCCGGCTGAACCCGAGGAGGAGAAGAAGAGTCGGGGATGGCCTTCATGGCGGCTCTGGAGGCCGATCTGCGAGCGCTTTCCGCCGAGGCGCGTCGTCGCCACCCCGCCGTCAAGGACGCCGCCGAGCACGCAACACTGAAGGTACGCCTCTCCCCTTTGTACCCCCGATTTCAGTGCCGCTACTCATTTCGCTTTTATTTTACTCGCTCGCTCGTTTCGGATCCTACAGGCCGAGGAAGTCGTGTACTAACATCTCGAACTGTGGTTGGAAGCTGTTGTTAGTCTCTTTATAACTCGGTTTTCTGTTTGGTTTTGTGATAGCAATACGTAGTGAGCTAGTGATGTAGGAGTAGCATTCCTTCTTGTTGATTTTAGGTGATATTTTGAGGAGAACTAAGGTTTGCCAATTCCACTTAGATGACTTGTAGGATAGACATTTTAGCTGCCGTTTGTGACTTTCAGTTTGTCCCAATTAATGGTTAGTGTTAGTGAGGGTTTATCCACTTGGTAGGTGTAGAATTTTAACTGTAAGTAATGGTTGTGAGTCTCCCTGAGCGATTTTTCGAAGGTCTGGTTGCTTATATTTAAAGGTTTGCTATTGATTTTGGTCACAGCTTCGTTTCGTTGGAGATCCCAAGCTAAAGCTCGGGCCAATAGCTTATGAGAGTAGTTCATGTAGCCCCACAAGAAGACTGGGCACATACACTCCGTAGAGCTGGAGGAAATTTTTCTGTTTCTCCAGGTCGAAGGGTTCAGTTACCTGGGTTATAAGTTTGGTTTCTGTGGTTGGAGAGATAACTTCTATTCACTGTAGTGGAGACTGGAGACACACAATTGACTTCTCTTGTCTGTATGTTTCTGGGCAGCGGACACCCTAGAAGTAGCTTCTACAGGATTCATGATAGACCACACACAAACAAGCCTTTATATTAGCATACGTTGAACAAAATATACTGGTGTCGGTCCATATTCACGATGCAATACGGCATATCTACATAACAAGAGTTGTCATAAAAAACATCCATGAACAATTGACATATAGGCAATGAATCCGTGCTGCTCATATTCATTTGATCAAGTGTGATCAACTGGTAGACTAAACAGAACAACATGTGCACTATACTGCTTAGCAGGCTTGGTGCATGAAAATATCAAAATAACATTCACACATACTTTTTTTTGTGTCTGTATTGAGGTGGGGGGGGGGGGGGGGGGGGGTGTTACCACTTTTTGTTTCTTCTTGTAGCTTTACTGTATTTGTGCGCACCACTAAGATTTTTTGTTGGATGTCCTTGAAATGGAGGAGTGATCTTCAGTGATGCTGGCACACAATATTGCCCATATCAAATTCAGTAGTTGAAATAACCACCGTCTTCCTTATCAACAATGTGCTCTGAAATTTGAACTGAATTAGCTTAGATTGTAGTTAGCATTTAGTTGTACTTGGCCCACATTGGAGATGCTGTCCATATTTGTGCGTATTTCTGCCTTGCACCAGTGCTTGATCTTGTGGAAACCCCCTGCTACTTCCCTGTATTAGTTTTCTATGTTTAACACACTTTTGATGGTGTTGTGATCAATGAAGGAACTAACCAAGTAACTGTCATATACTTATATTCCATCACCACTTTATCTGCTTTGGGATGCATCAACAGCATAACCTGATTTTTTTCCAGAAAATGATTAAGCATATCCATCCAAAATTACCTGTTGGAGCTAATTCCTTTCCTAGAGTAAAAATTTGTGCATCTGTAATTACTAGATGATGAATACACCTTTCTTGTTTCTTACGTTACTCCTGCAAAGATGCCAGTACTTTGTAGCCTTTCTGCACATTTTAACATTCATTTTTAATTCTCATGCGATGTAAGTGGTATGCTACTTGCTTATTTCACATTCGTGTTCAATTCTCTTTGGCTTGCAGCTCCGTTCTCTATCCAATCCAAGGGAAATAGCTCAAAATGGGGATATATTACGGATATTTCTGATGGCATGCAGTGTCAAATCAGTGAAGCTGAGTGTGATAGGACTATCCTGTTTGCAAAAGCTTATATCACATGATGCTGTAGCATCATCTGCGTTGAAGGAGATATTAGCTACTTTGAGAGATGTGAGTCTCTCGTTACTTCCATATCTACTTATCTCACTTTTTTTTTAACGTAGTCTAATAACTTGACCTAGAAATTTTTGTGGTATATGTTGAAGGGCTTGTGTTAGCTTTGTTCTGGATATTTGAGTTTGATAATGTGTTTTTCTTTGGAAAGCTGATTCTTCATTATAACTCTTTATAATGTATAGCATCTTCTGTTTTATTTGAACATATGTAAGTAGTTATGTGATTTGATTCGATGGATTATCCTGTGGTACCTTAACTCTTAAGGTCTTTAACATAGTTATCACTGAACTGTGATTTTGTCTGTCTGCAGCACTCTGAGATGACAGATGAGAGTCTTCAGTTGAAAACTTTGCAAACAATGTTGATTGTCTTTCAGTCACGTTTACGTCCTGAAAGTGAGGTAGCAGCTATTGACCTTTATCATCTAAATTATTTTATATCTATAATAGTTTCTTATTACGTAGTTGTATCTGATCCTGTAACACATAGAAACTTTCCTCTATAAAAAATGTTAAATATACAACTCTTAACAGTGTGCCAATGAGTATCACTCTTGGACTTCTGTTTTCGCATATGGCTTCTGTGAACTTATAATTTTCCTTTTCATAAACTAAGGTACTTCGCCTTTCCTTTCTGTTTTCTTTGGAGTTCTGGTGCCTGACTGTTTGGACTTGGGTTAGCAGATGTTTATGTGTTAAATATATTGCATTATGGCTATAGTGAATCTTTATTACTGCAACGGCAAAAATAGTAACTCCAGCTGCGTGATAATTTTTAGCTCTATTGATTATTTCTTGGAACATACGTGAAACTTGACTAGTTTTGTATGCTATCCTACCAGATGCCGTACTATTTAGAGGATCTTTATTTTTACCATCAATGGGCTTATTATCAGCCTATTGTTTCATTTCTCTCAGGAGGATATGTCTGAAGCCCTTGGCATATGTCTTCACCTACTTGAAAGCAGTCGCTCTTCCGACAGTGTACGCAAGTAAGCTCATTCACATGTTGTTGGCTCACATATTCTTAATTCCTTTGTGGTGATCTCCTAAATCATACATTCTTCATTTAGCACGGCAGCAGCTACATTTAGACAAGCAGTGGCATTGGTCTTTGATAATGTTGTTCTTGCCGAATCACTTCCGACTGGTAAAGCATCCTCAGCAAGACTCAGTTCACGTGCTAGCTCCGTTGCCAATAATGTTACTCGTAGCTTCGGCCAGACGCTGTAAGGCTCAGTCTATTTCTCTCTCTTTTTTTTTAATATTATGCTCATGTCCTGCAATAATACAGAACAATATACTCTAATATAGAAGAATGTTGTTAGTAAGAAACACACCTTTTATGCATTTTCATCTTTGGGTTGATTTCTGGCACATTTTCCAGACTCGAAACACACATGAGATGAGACACTAAGCATGGTGTAAGGTGTCGTAAAACATCTCTAAAGGATTGTTTGCTCTAGTATATCATCAAGTATTAAAGGTACTAAGACGAGTGAATCATAAATATTGAGAAAGTTAAGCGAGAAACCAAGATCTCAAGTCTAATTGCAAAGGGTCTGGCTTCTATGTGATGATCCTGTTCGTCGTTGTTTAGTCATGAATGTAGAATAGTATGAGCATTTGAGTAAATACTATTTTATTTTTAATAGAAGATATTCTTATTAGCCTGTTAGTATGTTCTTCCCATCTAATTGACATTCAGTCCGTGCAAGTTAACTTCTATCCTTCAACAACCCTTGCTTTTCTTTTATCTTGTATATTTGGGTATCTGAAGCTTATTTTCCCCTATTTGTATTTCTGCCCATTGACAAAATTGGCATCAATTCATGCTAGAATTTTATGAGCTGCGCCATTCTTATAGTTTGCTGTGTGATGGATAATTGGATACCTACTGATGATCACATATTGGTGTTGCCCATTCAACCCAGACAGATCTTGCTCATTGGTCCTGTGCTTTTTTAGTACATCTGTCATGGTCATGCCTTTCACATGGATGATAATCTAACCAATTCTACATTTCGTGTGTTTCCATTCCATCAACTTCCTACTTCTAGATAACGTAAAAAAACTTCTTTCTTCTAGTTAAAGTAGAAGTCCTTTGATACCAGAATACTTCAGCACAACACAAATATTTCAGATATTCCATTTTTCAATGTATTATTTTGCATTTCTCTTAGCTTTTTTAGTTGATATTCAACATACTCTCCATGACAGCTCACATGCATTTAACTATGGCGAACTCACCATGAGGGAGGATCTTACTGATGTTGGAAAGCTCGGTCTCCGTCTGCTCGAAGACCTGACAGCTCTTGCCGCAGGTGGATCTGTACGTGTGAAGAATTTTTGATAGCACCTTTTCTGTTCTTCTTTAAATATGAATAATTAACTAGCTTATATTCTGTTACCATATTTATTTACTAACTCTGAACTTAAATTACTGAATTTCTAGACCTATTATTTTTTGATAAAGTTACTATTGTCTCTCTTTCTTTAGGCTAGGTGGTTGCATGCTCAGTCACTGCATAGGACGTTTGCCCTTGACATACTTGAGTAAGTTCTCTAAGTTCCATAACGAAAATCTTGGGGTAATTCCAGTAGTCAATTGCCACAGGTTTCATGATGCCCAATATTCTACACATTTGGTGTTTTATCCAAGTCTCACTAGTTAAAAAGTTGTTTACTTGAGCTGCTGTTGTCACATGTCATTGGTGAAGCTGATGTCTGGGTTCTGCTGCGGCAAGGGTTCTGGATGCAATTGTGAAGGGCATCATATACACACTAAAATTAATAGCAATCGAAAAAAAAATCTACAAACTAAACCGGAGTTTGATTTTCTTATAAACATTTTCTATTTTATTTTTGACCCTTGTAAGTGCAAAGGATCACATTAGATTAGTCCCATGGGAGATGCTTCTGTGCTTCACCCCCTTCGAGTTGCACAAATTTTAAAGCACAAAGCACTGACGGGTGTCATCTACTTGCTAATCTGTGTGTATCACAATTTCCGAAACTCCTGTTGAAGTGGTGTATGGAGTATGGACTGACCTCTAGAAACTAAAGTGCACGGACATCTCTAATGAAAGAGGTGCTTAGCGAGATGCTTAGAAGAGGGAGTTTTCTATGGCAGTAGGCATCAATTCGAAAGCCAACCCTTCAGTGCAAATATATATGCTTTTAGGTGGTTATATCTTCCTACAAACTCACAGATGCCCGTGAAAGCATTTGAGCTTAATGACGCATTTAATTCATGCTTGACGATTTGTACATGATCATCGAAGATGTCTGCGTTAGTGGAATAGGATGGTTGCAATTCAAACACTTTTAATGCATTTTCCAGTTTTCACTTCTGAGGGAACTTGGAAGCACTACTTATCACATTATTATTTCAAAGATAGTCTGATATAAAAACAAGATGTTTTGATGCCTGCAAGTGCAACAAATCACATTATTTGCTCAAAGATGGTTCCGTTCACAAATAAGAGATGCAGTCAGTACCTTGTAATCTGGTACAACTTTTGTTTCATCTTATAGTTTCTTTGTTGATCTGTTAAATACGCTAAATGTGTCAGATTTGGAATAAGCGAGCATAACTTTAATTTACTTGTCATGTTGACTTGAGTTCTTTTCATTTTGTTTGGTCGGAGATATGAAGTTGTTTTCCAAATTTCTGGACTGTTGTAACATGTTTCAACATCTTTTCCGTTTCTGTTGCAATTGCATTTCTTCAGTTCCTGCATTTTGTTTTATGATCTGTTACTGATTGGTTTGTTTTATTTGTTAAGTAACTCAACGAAAATTGTTCTATCATTTTCCTCATAATTTCTGTTGTAGCTGAGACTAGTGACGTCAATCTTTTCATTAGAAGGCTGCTTAAAACCTTTTTATGCTATATAGTATATTGATAATATCTTGGATTTGAGTTAAACATTGCTTATCCTGACTCTTTACTGTTGCTGAGTGTGTCTTAACCTTCTTTTTGCCAGGTTTGTGCTATCCACATATGTTCCTGTATTCCGGGCATTACTATCTTACCAGCAGGTTTGTGTTTCTGTACAACTTTTACATTCAGAATTTCTGGTTAACCATTGGTCCATAACTAAAGAGCCTCTTAAAACCTGCCAGGTATTGCGCCATCAAATATGCTCACTTCTTATGACTTCGCTCCGCACCAATGTGGAGGTAAGTAAATAAAAATAAGGACTTTGTTTTTTCAAATTTATGGTATGCTATATATATACTCAGAAAATAATAAGGCTTTGGCACAGTTGCCAAAAATTTATATGCAGAAGCATGAATTTAACCTACCACTTTGCTAACCAAGTTCAAAGTGCTCTTCAAGTACTTTTAGGTGCATGCAGTATCTATTTAATTTTATAGCACTGTTTTGTGTCTTTCCGCTCAAGTCTGGGCTAGTAAGATTTGGCCTTAAACAAGTAGCGAGTCTATATAGTTTGCCCTTACTTTGTGAATTAGGACCTTACTTGGGCTAGACAACCAATTTGGCAATTTCGTCCTGTGGTGTTAAGTTTATCCATCATCTGGAGTTCTCCTTCCTGAACAAGCTCCTCCTCCTTTTCCCGACAAGGTGGACAGATTCTTGCTGAAATGGGCAAGGGATACTAGTTTGCCCAAATTGAAAGCAAGCTAGGTTCTTCATATTGGGCAGCCTTGATATATTTTTTCTTTTGCGGTTTGGGCAACAAGACTCGTGCGTTTATGCAATTAATAGCATAGAACACCAGCTCATTCTTCAAAAGAACTGTATCAAGAAAGAAGCGTGGTGCATTCTCTGCTTCCAATCGTTAGAGTCCCAGGAAGTTAGAGGCAAATGTGAAATGATTAACCTCATCTTTTGATGTGCCAGTACCTAGTTCAGTTGGTAGGAAATAAAAAGATTTAAATCAAGATGAATTTCATGAGTTCACTATTTCCACTACCTGATTTTATTCAGGACCCAGTTATTAAACTGATTCTGTATTGATATGTTTGCTGATTTTTCTTCAGCTTGAAGGTGAAGCAGGGGAACCTGCTTTTCGCCGTCTAGTCCTACGTTTGGTTGCTCATGTCATCAGACTCTACAGCTCTTCACTTATCACTGAAAGTGAGGTATTGTTCTGTCCAAGCTCATGTTCATTCCAGTACCGTGATGGGCCTGTGAGCCACTAAATAATCTGAACTAAAGCATTTAGAACGATATGTAAGCTCCAACTACTAATATTTCTGATAACTTTAGTCGATCAACTGGAGTCTGAAAAACCGCCCATACCAATTAGGCTCTTATCAGCATTGCAGTAGATTATGACAATTGGCATTCTTGTTTGGTAGAACTACTTTCAGATATTTGCATTTTTGGTTAGTCACATTATTCGAAAAATCAAACTGTGAAAGGGAGATATTATTATGTCCCGAATAACAGAATAATCCACTAGAAATGTGAAAGAATAACCATGTGATATAGCAGCATTTGTCTAACTCAAATCTGAACTGCTGCTTGATTTTCACAAATGGTTTTCCCCAGCGTTCAAAAAAGCGTACGCTTAGTCACGCTTAAGCGCAAAAGCGAGCGTAGCGGAGGCTAAACGCTCCGTTTCAGGCCTGAACGGCAGGTTTAGCGCTAAGCGCGCTTAGTCGCCGCGATTAAGCGCTGAGCGTCGCTTACGCGCGCGGAAGCGAGGAAGAGCGTCTCGCTGAGCGGTGGCAGGCGGCAATCGAAAAATTTCGGGTGCTCTGGGAGGGAAAAATATTGGGGTGCTCTGAAATTGCGCTGTGACCTAATTCCGCCCCCAGGTCCCCAATTGACCATCCCCTGCCATTCCCACACCCCGATAGAGAGGGAGAGAGAGGCGGCGCACCTCGATGGGCCGATTCCGCCGGTGAAGCCCATCCTCCGCCGCCGGTGAAGCCCCTCCTCCTCCAGGCCGCCGCACGTCTTCCTCCAGGCCGCCGCACTGTCTACTCTCCTCCAGGTCGCCGCAAGTCGTCCCCTTCACCCCCTCTCCGCCCCAGATCGAGGTCGACCTCAAGGCCTGCCGCCGGCCGCCACACAGAAGGTGTTCTTTCTATTCCCTAACCCCTTTCTCAACTCGTGTGCTTGCGTGCTTGGTCTCTCTGCCTGTTTATTTGGCTGGACTCCTGAGTGGTGCAAGGTTGGATGCCACCTCGATCTGCTACTGCTTGCTGGGCGTGTCTCGTGTGTACTGCTGCTGCCTGCTGGGCTGAGTTAGATTAGTCTATTACTCTATTTTATACTGATTACTGATTAGTTGATTGGGTACTACCGTACTAGCAAGGTTGCGTACAAGATATATCATAGTATATGAGATCTACAGATCTGCTGCTTGTACAGTTGTACCGTGTAGTCGTGTACTGTTTAACTTGATTGCCTTTCCTGCATGCGTATGGTACAAAATTACAACATATTATGGTCTATTGTATATTTGTATGCCTTGATTGCCTTTCCTACTCCCGTCCGTACCCTTTTACCCTGAACGCTTAAGCGGCGTTTAAGCTCGCCTAAGCAATAGTTCCTCTAGGCTGAGCCTCACCGCTCGCTCAGCGCTCAGCGCTTTTTTGAACCTTGGTTTTCCCACATCAGCTTTAAATCAAACACGGCATGCAAACTCTCTGACCTAATAAGTGGTATCGCCTCCTGGCGCCATTCTATCAGCAGACTCCCTTTTTTCCGTAAGACTGTAAACTGACTCTTACTGTGGGTCCAAGTCGAAGCTTTTGGTGACTACTGTGCAGATTATAATTAGAAACGAAAGAATCGCTGGACTGTCTACCACTACCAGGTTCATTGCACTTGGGTATGATGAATCATATGAGAACTGGTATAAAATAGGAGAGACAACTTTGACCGCTGGATCTTATCTGGATTAGTGAGGTTAAGCGCCAAGAGTAACCAACATCTGTAAATGACCCCATGAATCAGAATTATTCACCCTACCTTCTATTGACATCAATAATCAGCCCTAGTTTGCTCTGTCAGCAATTTAACAGTTGATGCGAGTTGTCATTCCGTTATTTTACTGGTTGTTCGTTCCATAATGTTTCCATATAGGCTCAACCACGAGATCGTGCATGTTGAGCAAAATAGGTTGTACTTTCAGTTCACTTACATGATGAAATTGCCAGCTGACAGCGCTGTATAATAATATTTAATGAGTGTTCAATGCGCTTTTACTTTATTCTGGTTATGTTATTCTACATGAGCTTAAGATGCTTCTGTTGACAGGTATTCCTGAACATGCTTGTGAAAGTTACCCGCCTGGATCTACCTTTATGGCATCAGATACTTGTTCTTGAAATTTTGAGGGTAAGTTCCCTTGGGTACAACAGAAATTGATGCGTTTGGATGACCTGTTCTTACTTGTGTGCACCCGTTGATTCATCAGGGTTTTTGCGTAGAAGCTCGCACTCTGCGCTCACTATTTCAGACATTTGACATGTATGTATTGTATCCACATAACACCATTATTTCTTTTGATGTGGTTGTTCTGTACCTCTTCGTCTGCTTGTGGCTGGCCTTATTTTTGACTTGTCTAGAAGCTTCTACATCATGCTTGTGTTGCAGGAAGTTGCTGTCTGCAAGCATTTCCCAAAAACAATTGTCGGCAATATTATAAGCTGACTCATAGTTCACGTTTTGTCATTAGTGGTCCATTTCCAAGAGAATTGGTCCCTGAATTTAACTGAACTAGGCATTTTGGTAGCACATATTCTCATGAATGAAGTTATATCCAGTAGAAATTGTTTAACATGCTTTATTTGTCTGAGAGCACGGTTTTCTAGACCAGTGCCTTAAGGCATATTTGGTTTCTTTGCCCATCCTGTCTGCCTCAGTAATGAGGTGAACTACCTTCTGTGAAGTTTTTCATTGTTTATTCTTGTGTGTTAATAACCATGCGAGTCTAGAATCGAACCTGAAATTATGTAGTCGCAGCAATTCATATCCCAAATTCTGGACAATTAGGTGATGAATTAATGTATTGAACCTTGAACTCTTAGTTCATTTATTACACACCCATTTTAGGCTAACCACATCTTGTAGGCCAAGTTGTGTTAATTGGGTGAGTGCTGTCAACAGTCTGTTGCTATAGGACGTGTAGGTAGATTTAAGAAATCCTGCTGGAAATACCATGACCTGAAATCTTTAGCATTATTATTTATAATATGTGTAATCAATGGACATGTGCCAAGTTATCTCATCTTTAAAGGTTCACTTCGCAGCTATCCATGAATGCAATGTATGGAAGCTATATAAGCTCCTTGTTCTCTTGGCGATTGCATGTGTATAAACCTCCCAAGGGAATTTAAGGATTCTGATGTGTGCTACATATAGTTATTGATATGTTTAGAGCAAAGAGTCTATTGGGGTTGCAACGAAGGTTTGTTAACATTATCTAGAGCACCTGATAGAGGCTACAACTGAAAGCACCCCTGTTATGTTCTATATTAGGTGGCTACGTCAGAAGTCTGCTTTGTACCTCCTTGTCATACTAGTTACTGCACTGATGCTTTTCATCTCTGGGCATACATTATACATTTATATGGTTTTGGAAAACTTCAGCTAATATTTGTATATTTTTTGCTGATAATACAGAAACCCTACAAATACTAATGTTGTGGAGAACATCGTTAAAGCACTTGCTTTGGTGGTAGCTACTATTCAGGTTACACCTTGCTACATTTTATTCTCATCCTGTTGATTGGTGTTGCACTTCTAATTATTTTCATCGTTTCAGTTCCTTGTGTCTTGTACCATTTTCATAACATGACTTTCCCTTTTTCTTTTGGATTGTAGATTCTTTTTTTTTGTGCAACCATGTGTTTGGTTTGCGTCTCAAGATCAGATTTAGTGACTTGTTAATTCTGTCTCCAGTGCCTTTCTGTTTGTATGCTGTATTTACCATTCTTGATTCTAGATGAATTGACTTGTCATGCTGATATGCATCCATACCATGCTTTGGATGGCATAGTTGGGCTTTGGTGTGCACAATGATGTAAAAGTAGGTGCACACCCCAAATGGAGCTTTGTTGAAAATGGCAAATAATAATACCCTGGTTCTCGTTTCGATGAGTAATAATTAACATGCTTTCAGTGAAACACATCATATCGCAGCATCTCACTACTCATCCTCAGCCGAGCACCCTAGCCCTAGCAATCAGGCTGCCGTGCATTTGAGTCAGCGAAGTTAGGTGGGACATCATAATACTTCCTCCATTTCACCCTGTAGGTTTAACAATACAATGAGCTCAGGCCAATAGAACACAAACCTAATCTTGGTTTTTATTTCAACAAAAGGTCTCTATCATCATTCAAATCATGGGTGGACATGGAAACAACATAGTAACTACACCCTTGATGAGTCTATTCCGAAGAAAGTCCACTTTTCGTCCCTGAACTTTTGAGTAAGTTTACTTTTCATCGTAAAATTTCTGTTTGGTCCAAAACAAACCTTAAACTCTTGAAAAAGTTCACAACCCGTCTGACCCAAGTAATATGGTGATGTGTACTGAGCATGGCAGTGTGATGACAACGCTTAACTTGACATCAGTCTGAGCGAGTGGTTCGTGCACGAGTAGGGTGACCTAGACTAGCTGTACTACATCAGAGTGGGTCGCCGTGGGTGCTCTGGAGGTTTGGGGATTTAGATTCCGAGTGTGGATTTTGACTCATTGGAAGAGGCGATCAAGTTTAGGTTCTTATTCAGCCAGGTTTACCATTTTTTGTGCTACATGTTGTCCACACAAACGTTTTTTCTCGAGTTAAATGTGATATGGACTTTTCCAAGAGTTCAGGGTTTGTTTCAGACCAAATAAAAGTTTTAGGACAAAAAGTGAACTTCTCGGAGAGTTCAGGGATGAAAAGTGAACTTTCTTCATTCCAGTTTGGATGCTATTTTTGTGAAGGACTAGTCCTAAGAAATTTCTTATATTACAAAACAGAGTGGAGAGTCACCAGGCCTCTATGGCAGGATGCAATGCCAAACCACCTGACCTATGCTTTCCCTTATCGTCACCCATAAGTGTATTTTCCAAAGTTCCCTTGGTATGTCCGTTCATGTTTCCCTCTTGTTCATACTCAAGTTAGAAGCATTCTCCCGCTTTGACTACATTAGTTCTTCTTTAGCTAACTTCCTATCTTGGTATCCTAAAGAGAACTAAAAATCATTAGCTTACCTTGCATCCGCACGGTCATAAATTTGGTATGTGTTGTTTACATGAGATCTTGTCAAATCTCGCTGGTAAGGCTTTACAAGAAACAGTGGTGTGACATGACTGATGCATGGTCATCGTTATTTTGTTTCTACTGCAATGCTACATTCCTATGTATGTTGAGCACATCTGCTATTATAGGCTTCAGATTCAAGTGAAGAGACTCTTGCAGCTGTTGCTGGAATGTTCAGCAGTAAAGCTAAAGGTACCTTCTACAATATTCAAATTCTGTTGATAGTTTAGTTCCTCGGTTCTCTTCATTTGTTTTCCCAGATTGCTGAAGAAATACAAATAAAATAAAACTGACATGATTTACAGGGATCGAGTGGAGCATGGATACCGATGCATCAAATGCTGCTGTTTTGGTTGCTAGCGAAGCACATACCATCACTCTTGCCCTTGAAGGCCTCTTAGGTGTAGTTTTCACCATTGCTACTTTGACAGATGAGGCACTAGATGCTGGTGAGGTAAGAAAGAGATGATTATTTAGAAGACCTGTATAAGTTTGGGAAAGTAAAGGTAATAATTTGTTTTTGTTTCCTTCAGCTTGAATCACCAAGATGTGAAGTGGATCGTATGGAATGTAGTGGGCAATCAGCTCTTCTTTGTGTTGCCATGGTCAATTCAACATGGTTAACCATCCTTGACTCCCTTTCACTTATTTTGATGAGGTGATGTCCATACCCAAACTTAGATTTTGTTATACTTTGAAGTTGTATTCTAGTTTTCCTATGCTTTGCTCATGGGAATCAAATTAATAGGTCACAGGGAGAAGCTATAATATTAGAAATACTGAAAGGGTACCAGGCATTCACTCAGGTGATCATAATGCTTTGTTTGATGCATTAATCGCTTTGAGAAAACTCTGTTTGAGTCCTCTTCTAGAATGACATCCATTTGCTATGACTTTCAAACGGATGCTGATTTTTTTTGTTGTTCCTGTTTTACCAATTTTATGCCCGTTGTCTATTGTATTCCTTTCTACAGAAATAGGATTACATCAACTATTTTTTCTTCACCATGATAATGTGGCATGCAAACCCTTTCAGGCCTGTGGAGTTCTCCGTGCTATAGAGCCATTGAACTCTTTTCTTGCATCACTTTGCAAATTTACAATCAATAACCCAAATGAAGGGGAGAAGAAAAGGTATGCCACTGGGATCTTGTTTCTCAGTATGTCTGTACAGGTAACTTTGTTAGAATGATACCACATTTCTCTACGGGGAGCTCCTCTGAAGCCTCTCCTGCATCTTGAACACATGATGGTCTTTTCAATTATAGTTGGCTGCAGCTACAATATAAGGATGTCTTTGTGATTGTGGTCATAGTACTTTAGCTGTCCATAAAATAAACCCATAGAGTTGCCTGCTGATTTATCTTTATTCATGAACTTTGAACACTTCTTTTCTTCCTTTTCTACCTCGTAGTAGTATCTTGCTCTCTCCTGGATCGAAGAAGCTAGAAACTTTGATGGATCAGCGTGATAGTATTATTCTGACACCAAAAAATGTGCAGGTAACAGGCGAGATTCACAGCTATTTTATTGCGGTTACCTTTTCAATCTATGTTACATATCTATAGTTGGTCATTTTTTAATCCAGGCACTGAGGACACTTTTTAATGTGGCGCATCGCTTACACAATGTCCTGGGTCCCTCCTGGGTTTTGGTAAGTAGAGAATAAGATTAACTAGCTTTAATTACTGTGCTATTATATCTGATTCTTGAAAACTTTTAAGGTCTTGGAGACCCTTGCAGCACTTGATAGAACTATTCATTCTCCGCATGCTTCGACCCAGGTTGCGCAATGTAAAGTTTGTTAAATTCTTGTACTATCAGTGTTCTCCTAGGTCCTAACTTCAAGTGGCGCAACAAATTTCTGACAGGAAGTATCGGCTTCTGTTTCAAGACTCTCAAGAGATACGTCTGGACAATACAGTGACTTCCATATTCTCTCCTCTTTAAATTCTCAGGTCAGGAGGCAAACATGATGTTAATTTTTTCTGGGGTCATCAATTTCCTTTTTTCTGTTTGTCATCTCTTAGCTACATTTTGCATACATTGAATGTTGTTTTGTTTCTATGTTTGGATGCAGCTGTTTGAAAGTTCAGCCTTGATGAACGTAACTGCAGTGAAGTCACTTTTGTCTGCATTGCATCAATTGTCAAGTCAGCACATATCAGGAAACACTCAATTATCAGGCCAGCAGATTGGGAGCATTGCATTTTCAGTGGAGCACATGACATCGATACTTGTCAATAACCTGCATCGTGGGTGCTTTCCTTTTTGAAGCATAGATATGTTCTTTTCAGACAAGCAACCTATTTAAATCAGCGATGATCTTCATGGTCTTTGCTAGAAGTACCTGAAATGATATATTTGGTAAAAAAAAAGATAATTTGTGACCGATTAAGTATAGACACTCAGAAGATTCATTTGCTAAATAAAATAACTATGTTTGCTATATTTCTGCTTTTCTAATTTCACACGATGAACTTAATTTGCAACTAATGTCATTTATTTGTAGTATGTGTGAAACTCGTCTCACAGATTCGTAGTAGGCCACTGGGTTTATCTTCTCATATCAGTGCCAGTATATCACATTAAATTGTTATTATTGGCAAGTGTGCTCTCACATGAAATATAGAATAACAATTTACCAGTGTATGCTATTATTGATGTGAAATAATGAGCTTTGGATTTTGGCTGAGGAGGGCTTCCTAAGGGCTTAAAAATAATGCTCTGAACTTGATCTAAAAAATTAAGTCGATAGTTGCAACTGAATGTGCAGTATATTCAGAATATAAAGGTTATTTTTCTTATAATTATTTGTTTCATCATGCTCAGGAGTCGAACCAATATGGGATCAAATTGCTGCACATCATCTTGAGGTAGTGGTGCATATTTTTTGGATTGACTGTTTGCTTTCTTGCTGTCATTTGTAATGCCATGATGATCTTAATGATGGTAACATATTGCAGCTTGCGAATTGCTCCAATCAACAATTACGTAATATGGCACTGGATTCGTTAGATCATTCAATTTGCTCTGTAGTGGGTTCTGAAAAATTTCAGGGTATCAGTTCAGCATCTCACCAGTTAAAAGAGTACCAAGTAAGAGCGCATTAAACTAATCTTATTCCTTCTTCATGATTTGTCTGACCTTTTGATTTCTCTGCTTTTTTGACTGGAAGTTTATTTCTGTGGTTGCTAGTTGGTCGAAGAAAGTGAAACACGGTCATTTGAGTATGCAGTTTTATCTCCATTGGCGATCCTTTATTCGTCTAACAAGAATACTGATGTTCAAATGGGTGCACTAAAAATTCTTTTGCATGTTCTTGAGGTACTAACCTTGTTCCATATGTCTTCAGTTGGGTACATCGTACAATATACTTCTGACTTGTACTGTTTCAGAGACATGGAGAAAAGCTGTCCTATAGCTGGCCCAGCATTCTTCATATGTTGAGGTGTTACTGCAATTCATGCTTGATTGGTTTTCTATTTTGTATTTCTTACTTGGAGTTCCTTACATCCATTTTCTGCTAGGACGGTTACCGATGCATCTGAAAAAGATATCATCTCCTTAGGCTTTCAGGTAAATTCTAAACGTCAGGTTATGGACATTGAACTGGGACTACAATATTCACTTCTAAAATGGAGAATGAGTAACAACAATATGTTCTATAATTATGCCAATAATCAATTTGGTACCCTCAACATGATCACTTTTTTTGCAGAGCATACGTGTAATAATGAATGAGGGACTGGCAACAATACCAGTACAGTGTCTTGATGAGTAAGTCTTGAATCTGTTGTGCTCCCATATACGAAGAGATCTCTTTTCTGTCAAAGAAAACTACTTTTGATAGCTGCTTGGCACAAAAAATGCTCAAGTCACGCAAAGTTGCAAACAATAAATACACTAAGTCAATATCCTCGATTTTTACCAGGAGATTTAGTAAATACAAATTTTATGATGCCTGAGCTGTAAAGTTAGATGCTATGAAGTTGGGCATGGGCATCCAAAGTTTATGAGTTGTTTACTATCTACTTCAAATATCTCTGATACTTTCTTGTGCCAACAAGTGCAGATGCATTTTGGTTACTGGAGCATATGGTGCCCAAAAAACTGACATAAACATAAGCTTGACAGCAGTTGGTCTTCTGTGGACTGCTACAGATTTTATTGTGAAGGGATTAATCGGCAAGTCTGTTCAGAAAGCTAATCCCATGAATGAAGAAGGTACATGGCCATTTCAGATAACATTACTATTCTCTCTGATTTTTTATACTTCATACATGCTCTCTTTTGGATCGCAGAGGTTCAGTCGGGTGTATCAACGAAAGAGGGAGATATACCAACCAATGAGAAAGAGGTTAAGCAAAATCCCTTACAACAACTGGTTGATTACAATAAGCTGTTCTTTTCAGTATTTTCTGTCCTTCAAAAATTGGGTGCAGATGACCGTCCAGAGGTATGTCTTCTTTGCATGGCCATACATGGTTTGCTTAATATCTTTTGAGTAGTTTATTGGTGATTCCGTGGTCTTTGACAAGTACAGCACACCAGAATTTATGCAAATTCTTTGTTTATTTCAAGGTTCGGAACTCAGCAGTTCGGACTCTCTTTCAGACTCTCTGCACCCATGGGCAAAAACTTTCTCCAACTATGTGGGAGGATTGCCTCTGGATATATGTTTTCCCGATGTTGGAACATGTTTCCCACTTGGTAAGTAATGTAGCAATTGCTTAGCATGTTCTAATATTTCCCTTTAATCTTCTCCACTTATAATTAGTCTTAATCTTTATTTTTATTTTCAGGCATCTACTTCATCTAAAGATGAGTGGCAAGGAAAGGAATTAGGAACTCGTGCTGGGAAAGCTGTTCATATGCTTATCCATCACAGGTTTTCAGTCTTTGAAAGCACTATAATCAGATTATATTCATTTGATGTGAAATATTGTGTTTATAAAGTTAAAAAACACTTGTGTTATTTGGTTAGGTCACCCCACAAATTGGAAGAAGTTGGTAGTTGGTTACAAGGATAACTTGTTTTGATTTTAGAAATGGAACCCTACTCAGTGCACACATGTTCATGTACTCGGATTAACTACAACTCACCTTGTTTATGTAATGAATTGAACTCGGATTGATGTGAATTAACACCGTCACTCTCAGAATTAAGCCACATGCCCATCCGTGTTTAGCCTTACTCATTCTGGCATCAAATGATGTCGAGTTCTTTGTAAGCTTTCATGTTTCTTGGTAATTCCCTTGTTCTCTCCTTTTATTTATCAGATGGACTATTTTTTTTTCAGTCGAAATACAGCGCAAAAACAATGGGACGAAACTATTGTTCTTTTACTAGGTGGTATAGCGCGGCTTCTACGATCATTTTTCCCTCTCCTCCAGCAACTGAGCAAATTTTCTTCTGGTCAGTTCTTTGTAGTGGTTATTATGCTTATGTTGCATACCAGTTAGTAAATTGCCTGCAACTGTTATTGACTTGCGTGCTTAAAAAATGTTCAGGTTGGGCAATTTTGCTTGCTTTTCAAAAAAATAGCATCTTAAATGGCAGCAAGGAGGTTGCTCTTGCAGCTATAAATTGTTTGCAGACATTTGTTGGTTCAAACTGTCCAAAGGTTCTCTCTCTCTCTCTCTCTCTCTCTCTCTCTCTCTGATAGCTTAGTGAAGTTATTAAGCTAAATTGAATTGTTGAGCTATGGTTATCTGCCTGCTCAAATTATCTGTGATGCTGAACACTTAATGTTGTATTTTCTTTATGGCAACAACTTAGTGTGTTACCCTGTTCTCATGGTTTGGACACTGTTATGCCATTACCTCGCCTTTGTTACCCCTTCAAAATTTATGCACAGTTTGGAACATGTTACCGTGTATGTCATTGTCATCTCCTGATAGAATAAGAAATATAGCTGTCAAATTGACGAAAACACTTACATAGGATGCTACGAGTCTGTAACTGTTAATAACTTTCTTCGTGAAGCAAAGAAATCAGTTATTTCTGGACCAAAGTACGTCAAACTGAGCTGTTTAACCAATGTCACTGGACAAAGGAAGTTCCATTTATATAAGGTTTTTGCAATTGTATACATATTTACCATCTTTGAAATGCTAGCTGTTAGCGGAATGTAATCACCTGATGACTGCTATTACGACTTATGACTGTAGTGGCTGCTTTATGTTTTTCGTTGCATCTGAAAGAAACTAATGAGATGCTTTCACAACCGTGAGGGGGGTACTGTAACTTAACACATTCACGTTGGATAAATGACATGTCTTGGACCTGTCACCTTCTTTTATTCCGTGTAAAAAAATCACGAGTAGATGTTTTAACATAGGCATCACAAAGTACATATTTGATGTATAACTAATAAATTTTTCAGGGCAATCTAGAATCCTCCTATGTCAAATCCGTTCTTGATATTTATGAACTTGTTCTTCAAACTTCACCAAACTATAAGAGTGACTCGGCCGAGAAAGTGAAGCAAGAGGTCCTTCGTGGTCTTGGTAAATTTCTGAACTTCGCAGGTTGTGTTATGAAGTTTCTTGTGTTGCAATGAGATATTAATGATGTTGCATTCATGCAGGAGATCTTTATGTTCAAGCACAATCTCTATTTAATGATGACATGTATCTAAGGCTCATGGCTGTTATGCATCTAATGATTAAGAGTTCCATGAATTCTACAGATTATGATAGTGAATTGGTATGCTCGTGAACTCCTTTTTTATAAGTATCCTTCTCATGCTTGATGGAACTATATGTAAAGCTTCAGCATTTTCTCTTAAAGAAATTTTCCATGGTACTTATATTGTAACCACCCATGAGATACAGTACAAAAGAAGCCTTTAGTCTTCATTATATCCCTATATACTCTCGGGATCTGTTTTTTATTCCTTGTTTCTACCTTGACTACTTTCATGCTACTATAGAACAGGATGCTTGCTGTACACTCCATGACTCAATTAGTCTTTTGTGATTTAGGGTAGCATCCCTCCTGTGCAGCGTGGTATCTTGGAAATTATTCCTATGCTACGCCCGACAACTATGTTATCGTCAATGTGGTCGCCTCTCCTGCTTGAGCTGCTATGCTATCTTAACGGAGAAGAAAGTCCCCTGCACAAGAGTAGTAAAGAAGTGCGTGAACAGAATACTGATGCACTGGCCAATGGCACAAAGCGTGCTTCTGGTAAGACATGTTATCATATCTTACATACATTTGCATAATCTAAGAAATATGATACCTTGAATAATTTTTTGTGTAATTTATCATGGCTACAGTTGAACGAGGCCATATCAATGGCAGTGGCACAAAAGGGGATACTATGGTGGGCTGTGGCTGGGGCATTCTATTTGTAGAAAAGCTTGTGCCGATCATGGTCAACCTTTTTTTGGAGGCTCCGCCACATGAAAGGTTTAGTGCCGCTCCAGAAATTATTCAAGGTCTTGGAAGGTAAATTGCTTTAGCTTACAGTCTCTAGCAAAGCTCTGGAGGAAATAGTTAGGTTGTCTTTATTTGTGAACCCATCCTGGTACTCCTGCACGGTTTGCAGATTCAACCATATCTTCCATTCTCCACATAACTCAGCATATCTGTATTAGGTATTCATACATGAAAGTAGCTGAATACAAGCTTTGACGGGACAAAGCAACTTGGATGCTTTGCTAAAATGAGGTTTATTTTGAATATTTGTTTAGAGTTAAATTTGATGGCATAACTTGTTCGGTTGTTATTTCAACCTGTACATCTGAAGTTCCGAACTTTCTGCATCGTATAAATTGTATTTGTTGTTACAATGCGAAATGTAAGAATATTCCCCAGTGAAGACGTGTGCTTACGCAGAGGGTTCATACTTAATTATATATTTGAGAAAGCTTAATTTGGAACCATCTAGATTATGAGCAGATGGATTTGGATTGTTTATTTACTCCATACTTACTCTGGAATTTGTTAATGCAGGTGCATGAACACAAGAAGAGACAATCCCAGGGGTACTCTTTGGAGAGTTTCTGCTGAATGCTTCAGTCGTGTTGTGACAGATGAGGTGAGGCAGGAAAATGCTGAATGTAGAAGTGACATGAATTCATATAGACTTTCTAGAGGTCGCTTCTGGAAGGAGGTTGCAGATGTGTACGAAACCTTTCTTGTTGGATCTTGTGGGCGTGTGTTGTCTTCAGATGTTCCTTCAGCTGACTCTGTTACAACCGATGAGAGCCTTGAAATGACTGTCCTCACGGTTTTTGGAGACTGTGTTCTGAAACAGCAGAAGGAGGCCCCTGTTGAGGTTTGTTCACAAATAAGATGCACTTGTTGAAAAAAGTCCTTGTAAATGCTCAATTGTGGCCATCTCACAGGTAGTTCAAATGTTTGTTCTCTTCCAGGTATTGCAAAGGCTTGTGAACTGTCTTGATCGGTGTGCATCACGAACAGGATCCCTGCCTATTCAAACTGTCGGTCTTCTACCACTACACTGCAGCAGATTTTCTCTGGGCTGTTTGCAGATGATGTTTTCTTTATGCAGGTACAACAAAAAAAATCTGTTTCTTTTGCTTGCGCTTGCTTATGCCAACTACCAAATTGAGAGTACACTTATTAGACAGAATCTTAACTTGTTTTTGTCATTGATTGCAGTTGTACATCAAAGACAAGCTCATACCCGGCAGTATCAGAAACCAGTAAAGTTTCTATTTCCATTCTTACAAAGCGATGTGAGACTATACTGGGTCAGTTTTTAGCTGATGAAAATGACCTAGGTATTTTTCTGAATCAATGAGCTTGCTTCCATAGTAATGCTGCTGCACCATTTTTGTTATCTTTAGCAGTAATTGTCTAAAAAAAATGCTGCCATTTTTCACTTGTGAAATTGTACTGATCATGTTATGTTTTGCAGGAGACCATCCATTGCCTAGTGTGAGGATTGATGAAACGGTTTGTGTCCTTCAAGAGCTTGCTAGACTAATAGTAGACATTGAAACAGCTAATGCTCTGAACATACCACTGTATCTGAAAGAGGCTTTAGTGGGAAACCAGTCCCATGGGAGGGCTCATTTATTGTCATTGCTTCCCACTTTCTCTGAGCTTGTTGTCTCAAGGTAAGAGAAGGGTTTTCTAGTCCTATAGAGTTGCTAGCAAGTAATATAGGGCTATGGTGTCAGACAGTAAGAAATACGTAGAGTAGGTAGATAGTGATTTGTCAAATTGTTAGCAAGTAATGCAAAGTTAACACAGGTAGTTGCTGTGCAATTCAGTAGTTGCTGTCAGATAGTGCAAACGATGGTAGCTGCAGCTGGGTAATAAAGAGCTGTTAGGTACTTAACATGTAGAATCGCCAGAAAATAATGTAGATTTATCACCCTCATGGTTATTTTTCTCCGGTAGAAAAAATGTTGCCAACTTGCTATAGCTATAGTTCAGTCTCCTGGTAATGAACTAATGAGTAGTTGATAATTTCTGTTAGTCGATCAACTAAGCCAGAATTGTGTTCCTGAATTTGCCCATTAATATAAAAGATACTCCAAATAGTTTTCTTAATTAATTTCTTCTGTAGAATAGAATACATGGTTTTCTTAAATAATGTCTTCCGTAGAATAGAATATATGATAAGTTATAGAACGTGCATCTTCCATAGAATTTAGGTAGGATCTCAGATTCTACGATTCTACCATACCATCCTACTCAGTCGAGGATCTTGATCCTCACAAACTTGGTCAACATGTAGGAGTATATTATAATTTGAGCCGTTTTTCTTCTTACTCCTTAAATTTACACTGGCATTCCATTGTCCCTGCATCAGAGAAGCCCGGGTTCGGGAGCTTGTTCAAGTGCTTCTCAGACTCATTTCCTCGGAGCTAGGACTGCAACGTCTGACGTCAAAATGAATGATGAACTCCAGTTCTGTTCTTTTGCTGGATGGGAATCTGATAGCTTTGTTAGTATTCCACCCCATTTACATCCATGATTCTGTATATCCATCATGACAGGCAATAGGCGCTTGACGAATCACATCTACAATTGAATAGAGTTGTACATGTAACATTTTGTTGGGAAAATTGGTGGTTTTTTCTGTAACATTAGGTATATAGTCCAATAATTTTATGTTTGACGTAGCAGTAGCCAACCTCCAGTTGTGGGGACAACTTGTATTTTCGATTGCCGGATTAAGGTTTTGATTGTCTGGAAATAAAATTTCGAACCTACACTGATCAATCATCTGTAAGCACATTCAAGCTACTACAGTTTTGTTCTGTCACCTTGTCGTGTAATTATCATTTTCCAGAGGAAACAATGGTGTTTTATCAGCTGTGTGGCATGGTTACATTTTCTTTTTTTGCGAGAAGGGCATGGTTACTTGACACATATATATTTCTATGAAGTCCGGAGTGCTGATTTCCATACATGGTTTATGCGCCTGGACACTGGAAACTTTTCTGCTCTTACAATATGTTTTTGTGTATCTCGTCCTAAATCCCATGTAGATGCAAGAAAACCGCATCTCCTTGCAGTAAATAAAGAACGGGGTTCCGTGTGTTTTGTTGCCCGGGCCCTTCTTCTTTGTCCCCCGTATTTGGCTCTGTGAAACGAGGATTCCTTCCAGCTTTTCGGCAGCACAAGTGCACATGGTGGGCTACACGTTTTAACTTAGCTGCAATGGAAGACGAGTAGACGACCAGATAATAGCAAGGTGAACATGGGGGCTTTTGTATTCGGTTTGGAAAAAATATTTTCGGAATGTTCAAAGATACTGAAAAAATGTGCGTGGGTACAATTGTAGATTCTATGTGTGCGTCAAAAATTTCATGGAGAAACGAATTTTTACTTGACCTGTGTAAAAAGATAAAAATATATGCTATACATGTTACATGTATGTCATAAAATTTTCTCTTTTGTGGAGGAAAAATAAAAAGATTTTTTTTCACGAAACTTTATGTTGCGTACATTTTTATGCGAAAGGTACATGTGGACTTTTGTTTCAGAATTTTTTGATATTATTTAAAGACGTTTTAAATATATTTTTCAAAAGCGAGTGTAAATACCTCATGTTCTCCTTATTCACACTCGTAAACTACTACTCCCTCCGTTCCATAATATAAGATGTTTTAGTATTTCTCTTTCTATCCGTATCTAGACATGTTTTAGTATAAATATGGATAAAAAGAGAAATGATAATACATCTTACATTTAGGAACGGAGGGAGTATGAAAGAAGCACGTGTCCGGTGAGTTTTGTTGCCCGGGCCCTTTTTCTTGTCCCCTTATCTGGCTCTGTGAAAACGAGAATTCCTTCCAGCTTTTCGGCAGCACAAGTGCACATGGTGGGCCACACGTCTTAACTTAGCTGCAATGTGAGACAAGTAGACGACCATGGCCGGGATCTAGCACGGCACAGTCGTCACAGCCAAAGCTTCTTCGCCGCTGGCACCTCAAATCCGTTGGCACCACGGCGCACCGTGTAAGTCAGCACGGCGGGCCATCGTGCCGTGCTTGGGCCTCGTCTCGGCGCTTCGTGCTAGCACCGGAAAACCATTTGGCCCGGCTAGATGCGGCCCGAAGCACAATGGGCTCGGCCGGGCTGACCTGGCAAGGCCCGAGTCGCACCTTCACCTAGTCCTACTCCTCTGACCTAGTAGTAGCTCCCAATCCGACCCATTGCGGAAAACCTCTCCAAAATCTACCACCGCCGTGCCTTGGAGCTGTCCCGTTCCGTCGCTTCGCGTCAGCGCCGGCCCCTCCGCCTCTTTCCCGCGTCGTCGCCGCCGCCACCGTGGTACCTTGCCTACTGTCTCCGCTCCGCCCCGCCGCGTCCTCAATGTTTTGCCTTGATTTTTGAGGTATGAACGCCGCTTACTCATCCAGTGATTTATTAAACCCTAACTGATCCCTGCAAGTTCCGGGTTGAGATGAATACATCTAGATCCGCCCCTGTCAACTGAGGATGAGATATGAGAGATATATAGTGTCCCTTAAGGTTTTTTTATGAATTGCACACAAACTAGTTGCTTTTTTTTTTGAACAAACAACTAGTTGCTGTTGAAGTTATTTAACTATGTCATTCACCATTTCTCCCCTCCATGTATAGAGGCTTACCATGAGGACCAAATTGCTCAAGAGCTTAAGCCTGAGGAGGCTCCTAGGACAACAAAGGAATTCAATTGGTAGGCACTGCGTATTTTTTGTTTTGTTTTCTTTGATTGTGAAAGGTGCTCATCAGTTATATGACTCCTTGGTTGTGTCCTTTTGGTAGATTTATACAAGACATCGCGAGCATGGAGCTCTACTGCTTCCTTTTCTGGTGTTGATGAGAAGAATGGCGCGGGTGGTGATGCAGATGATGATCTTGCAGGTTCCAGGAAAGAGACCGAATTTCGTGGTGTCCACCGGGTACTTGATATACATTCTCTGAGAATAACCATTCGTATTTTGGTTCTATGTTGACACTTGGTTGGCTTCGTTTTCGTTAGGCGATTATCTGTGGCAACGTTGGACAAGTTCCTGTGCAGAAAATATTGAGGAACAGTCATACTGTGACTGTATTTACTGTCGGGACAGGGGGCATGTTTGACCAGAGGAGAGTAGGTGCTGAAAACTTGCCAATACCAGCTCAGTGGCATCGCATAGCTGTTCATAATGAGGAGCTTGGTACATATGCTGTTCAAAAGTTGGTCAAGAAGTATGTGGTTTGTACTTCAAAGCATACGATTCCGTTTCTCGTTGTTGATAGCACATTATTCAGTTCAGATTCTTAATTTACCAAGGATATACAGTGGTTATTGTTATTTCCCATTTCAGTGCTGCAGTCTATGTTGAGGGTGATATTGAGACTAGAGTCTACAATGACAGAATCAACAATCAAGTGAAACATATACCTGAGATCTGTGTGCGGCGTGATGGTATGTTAATCTGAGGTTTGAGTACATTTTTTCCTTTGCATTGCTGTAGAGACAGTATTAGCAAAATAAATTTACAAATGCATTAGTTGACAACCTTTAGCTGAGTTAGTCCTCTTAATATCCCTGCTAGTTATCTGTCTCCTGCGATACCAAGCCAACCCTGTCAAATGCGGATTAATTAAAAAACTAGGCCTACCCACAGGGTGTAGCCCCGGTGGCTTTTCCATCAAGGAGAGACAACCGTGAGCTGCCTGCAGTGTCCAGGACTGGAACACAGTTCTTCATGCAGCTTAATTTTGACTCCTCTCGATATGTTGTGTTATCACTTCTTAATTCATGATGTTCTCATTCTTTTCAGTTTTGGGTTTCGTTCTTTTCCATTTGTATAAGGTTGATGTATAGGAGTTTCTAATCTTTGCAGGCAAGATTCACTTGGTTCAGTCTGGAGACAGTGATGTGAGCCAATCATTGGAAGAATTAAGTAAGTGCAGTCTGCCTCTTTAACATTTTTTTATTAAGTAAACACATCACAACAAATAATAAATTGCAGAAAAAAACTGACAGGCAGCATTGCAGTTCTTTCCAATGTGCTATGCTATGTCTGTGAATGGTCGTATAAACTTGTGTGCATAAAGATGTGCATTAGTGTGTTAACGTGTGTTCATCACAGAAGATCACCATAACTTCTTTTTGGCAGGGGAAGGACTGTTCTAGCTGCGATCAATGCCGAGGGACGACAAGCAAGAGGAGGAAGAGCTGGACAATCGAAGTGTTAGACTTGTTGCAATCCTGTGGAAGTGGTTTTTTTTCCAGTTTCATCAATAATGTTAGGACTGAAGGTCTGAGTGCCCTTGCAGACGCAAGCGCTGTGCTTCATTTCCGTCATTTTAAGCGTAAGAAGTTGAAATTGACTGTATTCTCATCTCCTCTTGAGCTATAGGAAAGAAACGTTAGCTCCTGCTGGTGAGATGTCTGAAATGCTTTCTTTCTTACGGATGCTACTACTTGAGTCCCCTGTTCTCCAAACCAAAGCTTCTAAAACACATGATTTTTTGGGCAAAAAAACTTGCATCCACAAATGGACAGACAATATTATAGAGCATGAGCAGCATCCTTCCTCCGAAAATGCAAACTAAGCTTGGGTCCAGTTGTATCCAAAATCTTTGTTGGGTGCCTAATACATCGTATACATATTGAGATAAAACTAATACTTGTAGTTCTTGAAATTTGCTATTAATCATACATAATTTTTTTTAGACAAACAAGGAGACTTCCCTGGTTCCATTAAAAATGAAACCACATCAGTCTTTTACACCGATATTTGTTCAGCATCCATGGCATACAAATCAGAGAAAAAAACTACAGTTTTCTAGAGGTAGCTGATGAAACCATCTAGTGCGACACATTCTCTCACGAAGCATTACACGGTGTCTCAAATCACCAGGCTTTCACCTTCGATGCATGTAACGCCAGAGTGCTTCAACTTCTTGAGCGGAGCACCACCCGTCGGTGGAGACCAGCACTCAGTCACCTGGTCGAGCGGGGACGCCGGACTGAGCATCAGCAACTTCTTACCCCAAGTGTTCGGCCCTCTGTCAGGAGAACCCAGCGGCAGTGAGGGGTGGTCTGATATCTTCAGGTTCCCCAGGAGATGATCAGCGCCTCCAGCCTCAGAGCTTGGTGTAACTTTGGTTGAATCATTCTTCATTGCACTCAGCCACAGATTGGGAGAGGCATCTTCAATTTTTGCAACAGGAATTGGCAGAAATCCAGAGTCCAGAGTTTTGTCCAGGGCTGCCCCTTGAAACAGAATACTCCAATTCCTGACTGTCATCAGGAGCAGTGACCAGACCTGCTTAATATTCAACCAAATTGCGTTGTTAAACACAATTGCATTTCTACTTTTCCAAAGACACCAAAGTGCAGCAGAAGTAATGGAATTTAAAGCAGAATTCTTGCTATTGGAAACCCAGAACCTTGCTACAGCTTCGTCGTCTCTGCCTATTTGTATACAAAAGAATTCCGACACAAGTTTCCAAATGTTAATTGCCACTACACATTCAAACATAAGATGGTTTACAGTTTCTAGCTCATTGCAAAAGACAGTCTTCTGGCCTTTTGAGATGCCTCTTTTTCAAATTATCCCTAGTTATTATTTTTTAAATTGATTACATGGTATAGAGAGCTAGTGGAATATACCCCTTTATTTTCTAGTTGCCAAATGAGGGAGTCGGTGTCATTTGACAGGGAAACACTCCTAACGATCTGGTCTATCTGAAACCATTTCTCCATCTGTGGGTTGAAAATCCTTCTAAAGGAAATTAAATTTGTTATTTCATACATAATATCTGTGGTTTAGAAATTAAATTTTTTATTTCATTAAAAGTTTAATAAGATAATCAAGACGTGCATTGCATGTGCTCATTTACTAGTGTACGTAAGCGAGTGAGAGAGACCAGCTGATGCATCAGTGGATAAAAAAAAACTTTCATCGATGTCTCCGCTGAACACCGTAGGACACAAAACATATACAAACTGCATACAGTTTGAAACAAACGACTGAAATGAACACCATGCAGTAGATACGATACAGTTTTAGACCACAAATATGTTGACACATATGACTTAAATACAACCTTAAAATAAGCATGTCCTCTTAAAACACAACCATGTCCAGATTTCAGAGAAGGGCAGCATACTGTATAGCTGGGATCATGGCTGCAGCTGCACCAGTTACAAAGAATATCATGCTCATGTGAGAACTGTTTACAGGACAGATGTTCGAGTACTAAAGTCAAAAAACTTAGGAATACTACTCTTTATTACCTGATAAAGGCTGGAGAAGCTACAGTAAAAGGTTACTGCTCTTCAGTCAACTCTGGAAGTCTTACCAGACCAACATACAGGGAGAGAAGGCAAGAACAACTAGCTATATGTGTGTGAATGGATCAACTAAATCGTAATCACGGACATCCTGCACGTAATAAAAACTGCGGACACATGTATCCGTTGTAAAATGAAGCCGCACATCTTTAAAAACCCCGTTCTCTATCTGAAGTTCCATGCATTGTTCTGCCAAGAACTCCTCATTGTTGTTCACGTCTTTGATGCCAAGTGTAACCGTCTCTAGGAGATTCGCATTCAATACAAATAGCGTACCAAAGTTAACTTGGGACTTTCCGCTTTAGGCCGGAGGCGGCGTTTTGGGTCGTAGGTGCATCTGCACACGTTAGGTAAAACATTTTTAGTTTTTTTTCAATGTGTCAAAAAATTCTGAATTTTTTTTTGGATATGCATCAACATTTTTAGTGCTAGCACAAAAAATTTCGCTGTGAAAAGACATTTTGTGTGACCTGTGCAAAAAGACAAAACCATGTCTCGTACAAAAGTCTTTTGTAGCAATCCGGATTTGTCTTTTTTGCACAGGTCGCACAAAATGTCTTTTCACCGCGGATTTTTTTGTGCTAACATGAAATATGTTGAACTATCTTCATATTTGTTTTTGGAATTTTTTGACATTTGGAAAATGGTTATTTTGGGTCATGGGTGCAGATGCACCCATGACCCGAAATGGATTTCCGCTTTAGGCCCCGATAGTTTGTCAACAGTATTGTCTTCAGGCGCAGGTCAAGAAATCTTATCAGGTTCTGGTGTTTCTGACGCCACAAATTTGCCAGGTTTTGATTCATCCGACTGAAAAGAACACAAGCAAATAATGAAATCAACAAGTTCAGAACAAAAGTAGATAAAAAGAAGTCGATGAAGAATCATCACCCGAATGTACAACTTCCCCAAGCATGGAAAGAAAACCATTAGATTCATGAGACTCACTATTCAATATGATACAACTAATATAATTTCATAATCAACTGCCAAATATCAATTCAGGCCCATAGTAGTGAAAACATCTACCATCTGATCAACTGGAGAGAAGGTTCTAATGCTCTACCACACCTTGTGCCATGCACCATGCTACTAATGCACAGTGCCACGACCAATCATTCATTTAAAAAGTCCGAATAATGTCGGTACCATTGCAACAATATGACCTAATATTTTAGGTCATTAATTACTATTGACACAGTAAAATAGTAAATAATAGCTTGGTAGCATTGCAACAAGACGTCCTCAAATTTCAGATCATTATTTACTATTTTTACAGTAAATAGTCGCCTGAAGAGAGAAAATATAAGCTACTATACAAGGCAGATTTTCTCTTTTTTCTTTCTCTGATATATGTTCTATCTGAAATTGATTTTCATGCCATGCTATATTATGTTGTAATCTATCTACACATTCCTTTTCAAAAATTTAATGACAATTTGGCAGACCTACCATTTGTTGGTAGCACAGTAGCACCACAAGATGCAGTAGCACTAGAACTTATCTCGATCAATCATAATACCAACTGAAAACAAGGGTATAAAGTAAAACGTGACTGATTATAACTAACAGTATCTGAAGCAATTTGTAGAAGCCAAAAAAGGGTATATCATGAATTAAGTATTGGCAATTGCTACTACACACCACAGCCAGAAGCAAAGAAAGTGGGCCAATGGGTATAGATTATCGATGCCACATAACAGTGTGTGCTACGACCCCAGTTGTGACTGATTTAACATGGGCTACAGTACGTAGATAACCAAAAGATAAATCTACCCTTATAGATGAGCTGAAATGTGCAAGAACAACATGTACATTAAAAAATGGACATACATATTAAAACAAGATAAGAAGAAACATTCTTTAAGAGCGTCATATGATAAACGAGTGACAGAATAATTACCTGATTTAGCGTCAAGATATTTTGTCAGCACACATGGAATGTGGGTTGGATCGAACAGAAAATATCTATGTGCAGAAAATGGCATAGGCTTTGACACTGACTTGCTCTTGGTGTCAACAGGGACAATCCATGCAATTTGGTCCCACTTATCCTGCATGGATATTAGGTAAACTACATCGTCGCCACGCATAGTGGGATAACACATCTGCACATCTCCTGGCTGAGGCAAGGAGATAGGTCCAAGGTCATCGGAATGAACCATGCTTCCCCTGTGCCAATGGTCCCAAGTCAATTCCCTAAACCAACTGACGAGCCGCCAACCAAGAACCTCATATTCATCATCCTCCTCCTCCTGGTGTGGAACGATGGATGATTCTGAATCGTAGAGTCGTAACATGTCTGAGGGATCGTGCACAACTGGTGCAGCTTTGGGTATGAGTCTTACCAATCGCTCCAACTCAACACATTTGACTTGACCATGACTGAAGGTGACACAGCGAATTGGCCGTGGAAAATCATGCTGGTCGTACAGTTCTTGGTTCCCCGGCAGCGGCTTCGGCATCGGGATGAAACGGGATACAGTGGGCATGCAATTGGCCAGGGCAAGCACATCGCAGATGAGAATTCCCTCCCAGAGATCAACCCAGCCTAGCAGTCCTTCTCCAAGAGCGATCACATAGGCGGGATTAATGGGCTTCGCTTTCTTGGTTTGACCATAATCCACCTGTAGCAGCTCCTGGGTCCAATTGGACTGCCGGGAATGGAAGATATGGATATAATACTGCCCCTCCGTGTCGCTTAGAGCGGCCAAAACGAAGCCTTCGTCATGGGACATTATACCAAAGGCTGCCCCCATATAGTTCTTCTGAGAATAAGGATTCAAATCCCGGAGAAGGTGAAGCGACGGGTTGCCACTGCAGGCTGCGTAGACGAAATACCCCCGGATGCCTGTGGTGAATTCAACTTCGATGAGGACGAGATCCTCCACCGAGGAAAGGATCCTGGGCACATAGGCGAAGGGGGTTTCTTCCCTATTGGGGCAGCACATACAGCAGTACGAAAGGCGCGGAGGGTCGGCGATTAGAAAGGACACTTGGATGTGAAGGCCGTCGAGCGTGGTGGTTCCGGCGGTGGTCTCGTTATAGACATCGACCATGTAGGCCAGCGAGTTGAGGAGAACCCAGTCGGGAAGGCCAGAGCAGCGGAAGTGGGCTTCACCGACAGGAAGATGCAAGGAGGAGCTGAAGATTTCGGATCCGGGGGACATCGTCGCCGGCGGGGGTCGGGGATCTGGTAACTAGGTTTCGTTTTCCCTTTGTGAGGCTCGGGGATTTTATTTTATTTTTGAACAGGGTGAGGTCCCCAAGAACCTCGATTCTGCACACCAGACGGTGATATCTTACAAAAAGGACCCCAACAGAAAACAAAGTTACAACCGGGTCCTTCCCTTTTACAAAACACACCCTCAAAAGAATCGTGAAAAACATGATCAGGTCATAGGGCTTCACCGCCACTGCGCTGCCTCCAGGTGTAGCCGCCGCTGCCGACGCCGAGGTTGAGACCACTTAGCTCAACAACAACGTCGACTGCCACACCGAGGCAGGAGAAGATCCTCTCGAGATGGAGGACGAACCCTAGTTATATGGACACCTCCTCTGTTATATGGGTGAGGTTACCACCATACCTCCTCTGTTATATGGGTGACAGGGTGAGGTTACCACCATAAACAAATTATGTGATATATGGATGTATGCTATCAATTCCATCTTCAGAGCACATAAGTCAAGACGCAACACAAGACATGCACCACGGCATTTTCAGAGCACATTCAGAACAACAACAATACAACTCGATGGGAGAATGCAATTTGTAGAACCTTCAGAGCAAATAAGAGAAAAACATGCATATGTTATCTTCTCTAAGCACAAGGGTGGCAGATTGGAGCTAAGAACCTTGAGGCAGCCAGAGGAGATTGACGACCAGAGCATCATCAGGTTGATGTGCAGGGAACGTCGTACTAGAGCAGCAGCAAGGGGCGGCCGCCCTTTGAGGCGAGAGCGGCAATAGAAGCTCATAGCCTACGGCGGCGCAGCGTGAGGACAGGGGGATGGCGGAGTCGGCACAAATCGCTGGATCTCGTCGAGTCAGGGCGACCGCAACGGATCTAGATGGACGGGGCGACGTCGCCACAGAAGGCTACACGGAGGAGGAGGCGCTGTGATAATCAGGGAGAAATAGGGGTGGCGGCGCGTGTACATGAGAAATTAGGGGCACGAGCGGAGAGGCGATTTTTTCGGGGAAGGGGCGGCTCGACGAGAAGGATGAGAGGGGGAGGTCGCGGTGACCCTAGCTAGTCCATGTGATGGGCGGGAGAATTTTTGGGAGGTCGTGTGGATGAGCTCAGCCAGACTGAGTAGCGAAGCTCGCATCGAGGTTCACTCCCGGGCCTGGCTGAGAGCCGTTTTCTGCATGAGGTGGGCATGGCTGAGGAGGCTGAAACAGGCTACCTAACAACCACATGATGGTCGAGTTGGGAATATCTGAGTGGAACCGGCCATCCAAACACACCCTTATTTGGTGACCACACAACAGGCAGTGGATGAAGCCAGGTTGGGCCTGGGGCAGCTTAAGAGCATCTCCACTCGCGACGCGAATAGGTCTTCCAAGTTCCTATAACCGTACTTGACGCGCCGGCGAAAAATCACGTCCACTCCGTGACGCCAATAGCTTGATGTTGTCCGACGCGACCCAATATTACGTCCGGCGCACCTAGCCCATGACCCCCGTTGGGAGCCGTTTGGACGCGTTGGAAAGGCATGCGGGTCAACGTTGTCATTGACATAATAACTTAAATGCGGCTACTAGCCGGTCAGCTTCATTCATGGCGTGTAGCATGTCTCAGTTTCCCAGCCGGGCGCAGCGAGCCATCGCTTCGTGCAGGTCGTGTCTGCACCACGGCGGCATGATTACAGACGAGCGCATCTTTTCGAGCGGCATCGTAAATGAGTGGAAAGAGTGGGTGGCCAAAGCGAAGGAGTGCGACCCCCTCGGCTCCCTCGGCCGCTATATAGAGTGACCTCTCCTCGCGGCATTCGCCGCTATATACCGAAAGAGGAGAGGAGAAAGATTGGCCGACACTAGCGACCCATTAATAAGGCCCTTGGTTATGCCACGACCTAGAACTTCATGGCAACTCGACGATGCTTTTCTCTCCAACCCGGCATGGTGTTGATGTGGCAGGAGGCAGGCTGGTGCTGCTTGGGGACAAGCTGGGTGACAGCGGGAAGATGGTGATGATGCACGTACTCGAAGAACACTCTCGGTGCCCCGTACCTGGCTGCCGACCCATATGGCCAACATGTGGCTCTCCTCGACGCTAGCAATGTCATACGACGCTTGTTCAACCTTTAGGTGGTGGAAAACATCCCACACCAACCCGATAAAGAAAAAAGGCTGCACAAAATAGGTGCAGCCAATACCGCGCGCCCCGTATAGGTCATCCTTTCCTAGAGAAACAACAACAACATAAAAAAGCCCAGCATGCATGACACTCCACACACAACATATAGCGGTTAGGGTGTCTCCAACCTATACTTAAGCCTCAGTCATAGGCTCTTGAGGTCGACCGTAGGCAGAAATAAGCATTGTGAGCATGAGAGATGACAAATGACTCCCGAGCTCTAGGGATCTTACTTTTAAAAAAAAATCAATGATATTTGAAGGTTTCAAAAAATTCAAAGAAAACTCATAGATGTAGATAATGATGAGATCTAAAATTGTGAAAGAAAGCCGAAATTCATTGTATTTTAGGCCGAGAAAAAATGACAATTGGGTGGATCTAGGAGTGGTGAACAGTGCACATTTCTAAAACTTGAAAATTTGACAGATTTGTCACTGCGTTGCCGACGTCGTCCACACCCCATGCCGTGTCGTCGATCTCCTCGATCCCCGATGCCGACCTTGACGATGGGTGTGCTTGTCACCACTAGCGCGAAGGAAAGCGGAGACGAGAGCTTCAAGATTCACCCCCGCGGAGGAGTCCACGACGTTCTCCGCGGAGGTAGCCGAGATTGACAGCTCCAATGTCGTGGTCGCCATGGACACTCCTGCATGTTCGTGTGTAGTAGCAATATGAAGGCATGGCCAAAAAAGGGGGCGCCAACGGTAGCTGCCGAACGACGACGCACCTGGGCCCGATGGCATGCAAGTGCTATCGGGATTTAGAGATTCTTTATTTTAAAAGAGATCGGGGGATGGGGAAGATCGAACGAAGGCGAGGACTATACGACTCTCGTGTGAAAGATGGGTATGAGGATTGAGGACGAACGGTTGCTGAAAACAAAAATAAGCACTGACATGTGGGCTCCAATTTATGAATCAAGAAAACTTGAGCATTGGAAGAGTTTCGTCTGCTATAGCATTTGAAGTAGGGTCCAGCTTGTGGTCTACTTATGAAATATAGAGTAAAACGCTTGGGAGGTCATCAAGTTGCCGCGAATGAGAGGATTGATCATGAACTGAAAAAATGCTAACTATCGGTCACTAAGTTGTATGTTTGTTACACAATGGTCACTCCGTCACGACGGACGTTAAGTCTGTGACGTGGCTGACTGTTTTTTTACAATTAGCCCCTTAGACTTTTATTTCTTCCAATTATTAGATCATTTTTGAACCTTTTTTCTTTCTATCAGCTAACCACATCCCTGACACGTACGTGACATCTTCCACCTTATTTCATATTCCCTCCGTTCCATATTATTTGACTTTCAAATGGATAATGTCTAGATACATCCATTTAGGAGTCAAGTAATATGAAACGGAGGGAGTACCAATTAACTAGCAGCTGGCGACCATGTCGCTCAGCCGGCTATGCTTTGTGCTGCCCCTGGACGGGGACGAGCTCCTCGTGGCTCCCAACAATGACGATTAAATGCGCCGACCCCGCCGGAAGCTGGTTCCTACGTCCGCAGCACGTTGTCCTGCCTCCGATGCGGCCGCCATGACGACTCACGGTCCGGGAGTACGACGTGAGGATTCGAGGACATGGCCAGCATTTACTAGGTCCGGGTCAGGAGGATCAAGGGTGCGTACGAGCCTAGGGTGTTCAGCTACACAGAGCTCTACATCGGCACTAGCGACTTCAGCATCGACGAGGTCCTCGACAGCGGCGGGTTCGGGCAGGTGTACCCCGCTGTGCTTAGGGATGGCAATGGGTAGGGTATGGGCAGGTACAACTCACGTCTACCCAAAACCATACCCATGAAAAATTTCTATACCCACCCATTGCAATACCCAAGTGTACAAACTAGTACACATACCCATACCCACCGGATACCCCTATACCCAGTCGGTATCCAACGGGTAAAGAAACATGACTGAAATTAAGATTCTTAACGACACACTTAACTAACGTTAAAATACAAAAGGTCTTTTAATCTAGTAGGTAAAAACTAAATTTGCAACTTGCTCCCACATATGACCATACTCCATCCAGCTTATTCTTCAACAGTGATTTCATATTCACATTCATCCTACAAATGAAATCAACAAGTATATTGTATGGTGGGCTCCACATGTCAAGTACGGGTAGGGTATGAGTATACGCATGGGTACAAGACGGTACCCATACCCTACCCATGATTTATCGGGTAGGGTATGGGTAATGTCCATGGGTACAAAAATGTGTCCATACTCTACCAATACGGGTCAGGTACCCGTACCCATGTGTATTATTGCCATCCCTAGTTGTGCTCTCCAGCGACGGCACCCGGGGTGGGTGGTGTCAAGTGCGTTGCTCGCGCCAGCGTTGGTGTCGACGACCTCTTCCATAAGTCCTTCCTGGTGGAGCTGGCAGTCGTGGCCCGGCTGCGGCACTGCAATCTCATGCGCCTCCGCGGCTGGTGCATGCAGAACGAGGAGGAGCTCATGCTCGTCTACGACTACATGCCCAACCGCCACCATGCTGTTGTACCTGCACAAGCAGCCCGACACGCAGATCATCCACGGGTACGTCAAGGCCAGCAACTTCATGCTCGACTTTGAGTCCAACGCCCGCCTTGGGGACTTCGGCCTCGTGCGCTGCGTCGAGCACGCTGATAACCCACATGTGTAGGGTTTCGCAACAGTCTTCGAGTGAAGTGTAACCCAATTTATTGATACGACACAAGAGGAGCCAAAGAATACTTAAAAGTCTTCGCAGCTGAGTTGTCAATTCAGCCACACCTGGAGAAGCACAAGTAACACAAGAGGGGTGAAAGCAGCAGTGATTTGAGAGCAGTAGTAACAGTAACACGGAACCAGTGATGATGAAAGATGGACCGGGGTTCATAGTTTCACTAGAGGTAAGTCTCCAAATAAAATGACATGCATTGGGTAGACAAATTACAGTTGGCCAATTGACATAATTACACTAATTAGTTATGACAAAGCAACCTAGTATATGAATCATACGTAGGCATGTGTTCCATATATAGTTGTATCTACTCGCGATGAGAATTCACACAACATCTTTTGTCCTACCATCTCGTTTCAGCGAGGCCAATCATGGAACTAATGGTAATTAAGGTACTCCTTTTAATAGAGCACCGGAGCAAAGCATTAACACTTGGTGAACACATGTAATCCTCAAGTTACAAACCATCCCCATTGATATCCCAAGTTGTCACCTTTGGGTTCGTCGGTTCAGACAAGTAACAGGTGCATACAACTTGTAGATAGGATCTAAGCCAATAATTATATTTATGCAAACATAATGAGTTTAAATCTAAGATCATGCCACTCGTGCATTAGTGACAAGCAATGAACACAACAAATTGAAACAATAACAACAATTAATAAATATAAGTGACTGATCCTAATGTAAGAATCCATCGGATCCCAACAAACACAACACATATTACATCAGATTGATCTCGATCCTGTAGGGCACCTCACGAGAATATGGTATTGAACAACAAGTGGGAGAGAGTACGTACCAACTATCTACTCCTAAAAACCTGTAGTCCATGGGCGAACTACTCACAACCCATCCTGGAGGCAGAGACGGTGATGAAGATGGCTCCGGGGGCCAACCCCGTCCCGACAGAGTGCCAAAACAGGAACTTTCTGGCCCCCGAAACTTGTTTTTGATGGCGGCCGAGCTCTATATTGTATTTTGGAAAATCCTTCGGGGGTTAGGGTTTTCTCGACGGGGCAAATATATAGTCCAAAGGGCAGCTCCGGGGGGGGGGGGGGGGGGGGGGTTAAGGCCCAGAGGCGGGTTGGTACTGCGGCCAACCCCTGACCCACGGCTGGAGCTCGCCCAGGGGGTTATGGGCCTGCCCTTCTGGCTCCCGGTTTTTTTTTTGGCGAATCCGAATTTTTGTAAGTTTTTCAGATTTTTCCGAACACTTTCATTTTTGGGTCTTTTCTGCAATTTAGAGACAAAACAGACAGAAACTGGCACTAGACATCTTGTTAATAAGTTAGTCCAGAAAATACTATGAAACCATAGTAAAACATGTAGCAATGGTATAAAACAAGCATGGAACAATCGAAAATTATACTCCCTCCGATCGATAAAAAGTGTCGCCCACTTAGTACAAAGTTTGAACTAATTTAGTACAAAATGAGCGACACTTTTTATGGATCGGAGGGAGTAGATACGTTTGACACGTATCAGCATCCCCAAGCTTAACTCTTGCTCATTCTCGAGTAGGTAAGTGACAAAAAGAAAAAATATTGTGAGACATGGTACCAACAAAATCTTGATCAAGATAGTAATGTAAAATCACATGAGCTGAGATGAAGTGATCCGAAACAATTGTTTATAGTTGATATGAAGCAAACAATGAATAACCAAGTAGAATCATCTAAATAAAAATGTTTTCATGAATAGTACTTTGGAGACATGAAAGCATAAAGATTGACATAACTTGTTAGCTCTCAAGATAATATCTTCAAGTCAAAAGTATTTGAATCCAACACAAAGGAAGATGTAAGTTTCAGCAATGCTTCAACTTTCAACATACTTATCTCATGGATAAAGTCAACACAAAGAATTATGATTAGACATAAAGATATAATATAATCAACTGTACCCAGGGTCAACACTACATGTTTGCTTGTGGAGATAGAGGAAGTAAGAAAAATTTACTCAACATAAAAGTAAAAGAAGGCCCCTTCGCAGTGGGAAACAGGGATTAATCATGTGCTAGAGCTTTTTAAGTTTAAGAACAGAAGTAAAACAACTTTGGGAGGTGTATGCTTTCGTCAACGAATCCATAATAAAGAAACTCATCGGTCACCCATGTCAAACAAAGTTTTTAGACTTTTGAGAGCGGCTATGTAATTAGAGGAATGATGTCACTCCCCGAGCTCTTTTGGTTCCACTAGCCATAGGTTACCGATTTCTCGGGTATATGTGTGAGGAGACGTAGTGGGTTATAATTATATTTTATGAGACACGGAGTCCCTTGCCAGCTGTCGGCAAATTTAAATGAGCACAGATTCCATACTCATCGGGTGAAAGAGGGAGGATGACCTTGCTTGACATGGGGTATGACGAACTTCTCTACCTCTTCCTCATGAGCTAATAACAGAGTCACAAAAAGAAGTATTTTGAAGGTTTAAGGGTAGAACATGACAAATTTACTTGGAATGGCATGAAATACCATGTATGGATAGGTATGGTGGACACTGCTGGAAAGATATTTGGCTCAAGGGTTTGGATGCACGAGCAGCATTCCCACTCAGTACAGAGTTTAGTCTAGCAAAGATTTTATAGCAACATGTAATGTTAACCGGTACAAGAAACATTATACAATATACAATAAGAATAACCACAAGACTCCTCTGTCTTCCTTGTTAACCAAACAATCTTTTGATGAAAATACTAGACTGTTGAACTGCCAAGTATGACAAACTATATAACTTCAAGTTTTAACGGTAGTTCTTCATTAATGAGCCTTAACTTAAATAACCAGCAAGTTTAATCATTAATTCACTTAATACCTCAAAACGATTGATAAGTATCAAATTATCCAACTAGTGATCTAGAAGACTATGCAGGCTTTTCATCATACCACTACCACATGCACGGCATATTTCAACACCAACATACTAACCAAGCACCACATCAACTCTCCAAACAGATATAAGTGAAGCAAGAGAGTACTTTCTACAAAAGAAACTAGTAGCTCTTAACAAGATATAAGTGAAGAACAAGAGCTACACAAAAACAGAGTATTAGCTAAGAATACTCAATAAGTAAATAGGATAAGCAGGAGTATTCTAACGAAAAAGCGGAGCGTGTCTCTATCCCACACTAGATAGCTAGGATCCAAAATTGCAAATGACCAGCAAACAAAGCAAAAGAAACTGACGCTCCAAGAAATAGCACATAATATGTGAAGCAATAAAAACATAGTTCCAGCGGAGACGACCTGATGGTAGTCGATGAATAAGAGGGGATGCCTTGGGCATCCCCAAGCTTAGACGCTTGAGTCTTTGTGAATGTCCAGGGGGATGCCATGGGGGCATCCCCAAGCTTGTGCTTTTGTCTATTCTTCAACTTCTTTCATCATCCTCTCTCGTGGAACTTAAAAACTCCCTTCACACATAACTTCTCATAAACGTTGGCCACCGGGCCCATCGTCCACACGTCGGCCGCCAGGCCCTGCTCCTCCCCACGCGCCACCTCCGACGCCATGAACGTGAAATCTATGAGCTTGGCGCAGTCATCGGCGCCGAGCATGACATTGTGCGCCTTGACATCATCGTGCACCGTCCCGGTACCATGGAGGTATGTGAGCTGTTGGTAGAACTTGATGAAGAGATGCTAGGACCACCGCGGCCAGCACTCCTACCAATGCAGGTGACGACTGATACGTGTCAAACGTATCTATAATTTTTTATTGATCCATGTGTTGCGCTTTAAACGGGGCCCCACACTCGCAAATCGGGAGTCGCCAAGGTGTTTGATCAACCACACCTAAGATCCGGGTACCTTGACGCCGAGGGTGATGCACCGCAGATCGCGTCAAAGGAGATCCGTCCGGAAGCGCGATATGCAGGACATCCGCGGACACTTTTTAGACCAGACTCCCCGCTCACCCGGGAGGGACCCCGTAAGGGCTCGCGGCGACGATTGGCTACTCTAGGTCGGCCTGACCGCCCCTAGAGCCTCGTGGCTTCGCAGGTCGCCGGCATGGCTAGCTAACTACGGAGGAACGAGAAGCACATGTACAAGGGTAAAGGTAGACGAAAAGATAGATTGATTGATATGTTGATTGGTGTTGTTCGTATTCAATCGGCCATCACCTCTCACATATATATGAGGCGGCTGGTCTTCCCGTACAAGCGAAGGACTCATCTAGGCTTTCCTTATAAGAAAAGTATATTGAATCACGTCCTAAAACCCTAGTCCTAATCCAAGCCGAACTCCTGTCCGGGCTCGCAGCTCCTTCTGTCCTGCTTCTTGTCGCGGCCGCCAGAGTCACAAATCAACTCGGATGAATATGGCCCAAAGGCCAAACTTGTACGTCTTGATGAGGCGAACAACTCTCACGATGATCACTTTTCCATCCGAAGCTGTCTTGACTGCTGTCCGGGTCCATCTTTGTCAGTTGGTCCAAATCTGGCAGGTGAAGGTTAAGCCGGGTTCTGACTAAACCGGGTTAACTCCCGCCGGGTCATTACCCCAGGTTTTCTCGAGTCGCCATTTCCTTCTGAGTAAACTTGAACCTGTAACCCGGGTTCTGACCAGGTCAGGTCTCCTGCCGGGTTGACTCCTGCCGGGTCACCACCGTGGCCCCGTGAGTTGCATCTTAACCCGGATTGCGACGACTCCAGAAGCATGTTTGTAGGTCTCGACGACACGCCCAACTCCATGTTAAGCACCCCTCCATCCGAGGTCATCCTCATGGCACCATAGTTTGAGTTAAGGTCTTCCCCGACATGTCGCTCTTCATGGATGCTGTCTTTGCTGGATCGTCAAGCCTTTCCCGGGTCCTTATTGGGTTTCCCCAACCGGCTAACAAGCCTGATTATAGTAAGACCCGGCTCCATATTGAAATGACAGAATGCCCTCTCTCCGAGATATGATGACATGCCGGCTTGGTGGCATGCTGGCTTGATGTCGGATTGCCGGTTTGAAGATAAACCGGATAAACCTGGACACACCAATGCCGACTTAAGATAAACCGGCTCCAGATCCTTGAATGTCTGCTCCTGGATGAACAAATGCCGGATCTTGTGACATGGTGGCGTGCAGCCTGGTGGCTTGACCATTTGATACATAGCATGTCTCCCTCCTCTTGGTCCATGTCTTGGGGTCCTCCTGGGTGCGTCTCGCCTAAGTCAAGGATATCCAGTGACATGCTGGCCGAGTGCCAAAAATGGGTGCGAACACATGCCCCCCTGTTTTCTGGCAGAGCTTGCATGCCAGAAAACAATTTGCCTAGGGTCTTGATGTTAGCACGATGTCAACACTCCATCGGCTTTGTATGCCAAGGACGATAATCCTTTTATCGGCCATATGCTCAGACTAGCTGCCATCCGGGTAGAGCTACTTCAGATTTTCGTCATCTTGATAACACAAGCTCCCTCATGTATGCATCCCGTGGTACAGCTTTCCTGATCGTCAACTCGGATCCTACAGATAAGAGAAACAGACACCTTGCACTAAATCCTCGTTAGCAACTGACTCGATAATTAAGCCGGTCTTGCCGGTATTGGCGAAACTGAGCATCGGCTTTTAGGATGAGTACCATTAGCCAGATGTCGACTTTGCCGACATAACATATTCTAGGGGCGATATGCAAATATCGGCCATGCATCCTCACCTCGAAGGACTAGGGGAACCCGTCCACCAAAGCGTGAATAACCGAAATAAGTCATACGTTTCGGCTGGGGATGAATTTCCAGATGTCGGCTTTGATGGAACGGTTGAAGAACATGGATGCTGTGCCGTCCGAGGTCTCCTATGATGAGAGGAATATTTCCGGCTTCTGCCTGCTCCACGCTTGCCCTCCTTTACTTCTGCCGACACAACAGGCACTGGCACGCCACTCTCAGTTTGCGGGCTTCGCTTGGGAACCCACGCCATGTTCCTCTTCTTCAGCTTGTTGTCTCTGAGCCGCTCCAGCTGGCTTTGCTGCCAATGTGGTAAGCCGGTTAAGCATCTCGGCTGTGACTCGGATTTATGCAATGGAAGCTTCTTCTTGAGCTTGGGCATCTCCGGCTTGGCTTGTTCAGACTCGACAATTGGGTCCTTGAAAGTAACTCGCCTCACTTTCTTGCCCTTAACAGCGAACGTCAACTCAGCTGGCTCTTTGATACTCGGAATCGAATCCGGAACAACGCACTTGCGACCATCCTTTTTCACTCGGTAAACTTGCTTCACCACCTCCTTCTTCTTCCACGAGCTCCGGGCCGACTTGGCATTGAGTCGGTCTTTATCAGGTGCTTGCTGGCTTGTTCCTCTCGGAGCTGTGTAAAGTTGGCAAGGTGATTTAGTATAAGAAGGATGATGTGCCCGCGAGTCATACCTGTCCCTTGATGGATATGAATAGAAGCTGACTCGGGAAGGCATGGATGACTTCGGCATTGGCGGCCCGAAAAGAGTACGTGGATTCGGCATGTCAGGCTGCTTCTTTCGCCAATCCGGTTTTTCCGAGTTACGCCCTGGGGGTGACTTCGATGCCTTTGCATTAGCTGGCCGATGAGCACTTTTTCCTTCGCTTATCCTCTGATATTTCTCCAGTAATTGAGCAAAGGTAACTTTAGATTTTCTCCTCGTGTGCTTATCGTTGCTTTGTCCTCTTTGACTTTGTCAACATCGGTCTCTAAATTTTCTGGTTGCCCCCCAGTGTTAAGCGTCTTCGCTGTAGCTTCATTGCGTACCTATCCGACTTTGGATGATTCGGCTTGAGATAGCCGATTCAACACTTGATTGCCGTCAAGTCCAATTCGTGCTAACTGGTCATCAGCTTGTGTTACACCAACTTCTAATCGTCCTTGAATGGCCGATTGTGCAGTTTGATGATGCACGCTACTTCGAATATCCTGCTCGCACGAATCCCGGATTCGTCCTTCTCCTGACGACTCGTTATAGTGATCATCTATGATAATTGGATTAGCCGGCGATGCACCGACAATGTGACCATCTATACCCGGACTGAAGGTACATTGCTCGTCTTGCAGCCGATAATCAGATATCGGTTTTGGACTTAAGCAACCGAGTGGTGCCAGATCAATGTCACCCGGCTCGGCTTTGCATCGTATCTCGTCCTCCTTTTCCGACACTCTTGAATCGACTATTTGGAGGAGCTATGAACCGGGCTCTATGTTTCTGCAATCGAAATAATTACAGAATATACGTCTCATCCGAGACCAAATGTTAGCCAGGCACATAACAAGCAAAGTTGTCCATATGAATATAAAATTTAACCGGCATGACGGGAACAACTTTGGTTGTGATAAATTGTCACTATTAGCCTCTATGTTTGGTATGATATGTAGACCGGCATAATTAGTAACGAGATTATTCCTAACAAACAAATTACTCATCTCGATCGGTCTTTTAAAGTTAACTAGAATCAAACTAGTAGATGTATCGATAATATAATTCTGACCGGATCGAAAAACAAGCAAACTGTCGGCTAGGCGTACCTCTTCGAAGATGCTGGGATAACTCGGTAGTGGCACAACAGGAACAATGCTTTGCTCCGCCCCGGGATAGTTTTCCCACACTTCGACTTCCTCTTCTGGATCTCGTGTCGCGTCTCCTGTACGCTCTTTATTGACCAAACATTGTCCGGCTTCTCTTTCTAGTTCTTGATGATCATCATTGACCGAATTTTGTTCGGTTTTGTCATTTGGCTCTTGATGATCATCATATCCGGCACGGAACTCGCAGGGTAGCAGGTATACTCCTCTGCATCCAGAAAAATCGAGCACAGCCGACTCGCGTCCGCGCTTCATCTTGACGAATTCTCCCTGTGTCGGCTCAATGGACTCGGCATATCTGTCTGACTCGGCATTACCTGAACTGCCGGGTTCGGCTTTCGCTAATTCGGCTGTGTTTGCCGGGTCAATTTCACACGGTTGATTGGACTCGGCATGTGCACTTTCGAACCCTGGCTCGATCATGCTAGCCGAATCAACCCTTTTCAGGTCGGCTCGCAGAGATTCGTCTTCTTGCATTGGTGACGCAGATGATTTGACATGATTGTTGCATGGGGAATCGGACCTGGAAATATCTTCTTCGAGCTTTGCATAAAACGCCTGCAAGTCATCCTCCTCACGCCTTTTCTTGAGTGCTTTGAATTCTTTTCTGCGTCTCCTTTTGAAAACTTCAAAGCCTTGACGTTGTTCGTCGGATAATTGTTCCCAAGTTGGCGTAGTGAAGTCACCAGTGTTAGCTGCTGCATCTCTAGTGTCCGGCTTCCCGGATTTATCCGAGTTAGTTGACTCGGCTATAACCGACGTAGTTGAGCCGGTCGCACTGGTCGAATCAACCTTTTCTCGTTGTCTGGCTTGCAGCGTTTCATCTTCTGTAGTGCGTGCAGGAGTTAATCCGGTTTCTTCTTCAAGCTCCTTTTCCTCCTGGTCACGCTTCTTCATATATGCCTCAAGATCTCTCCGGTGCTTGGCCTTCCATTCATCATGGGATTGCCCCCCGAGTCCATTGGAATATTTTGGCTGTGGCGCGCCGAAATTTCGCAGTGGTGAGTGGGAGGTGTTATTGGCTGCAAATAACCTGAGTCGGCACCTGTACTGTAGAATTTCCACATAACAGGCCACAACCAAGAAGGTAAGACGATTCACGAAAATCACAAAGCGCTGAGTAATTAATTCCATGAGGCAATGCGTATGTCGGCTGAGAATAACCGGCCACACGGCTCGTAGAACCATAGCCGATTCCTCCATCCATCGGCCTGTTTGGGGGTGACCCCGCATACCCCGAGTTGACATCCGATGAATAAAACCGTGAGACATCCTCTAGCCTATGAAGTGTCCCATGTTGATCAATTGAGTACTCAATGTTATTCATCGGCCTATAATCTGGGACAGCCGATGCATGAGAACTCGGATCTATTTGTCATGTGTAGATTAGGCAGTCCTCAATCGTGTCATGGTATTGTCGAATCTAGCCGCGGCAGGGGTGCCATCGAGCTAGGTAGAGAGAGGGGTTTTGGAGACGTGGGGTGACCCGGCGACATAGAGGCGAGTTTACCCAGCTTCGGATCTCACATCAGTGGCGAGATCCTACGTGCTGCTATAATTCACTATAAGGCAATATCGCCGAGTTACAGTGGATTGGGATTGAGAGCGTATCTGCCCTAAGGCGTCCCAGGGGCCGGCTTATAAAGGCGTCCAAACCCTGGGCTTACAGGAGGAAACCTAACCGACTAAGAACAGAGTCCTACTCTAATCCGGCTTGGGCCCTGCCTTGTGGGCTAAGTCTTCTGCAATGCAGGCCGGCTTCTAGAGTCTTCCCTTAGCCGGATGGGCCTCCTGCGCTTCAGCATACTGGGCCGCCCGGTAAGCCGGATTCGGCTTACCACCACTTTGGGCCACCCTGGTCTGCTGGCTTTTAGTCTTCTTTGTGAGGACACCTGTTCGGCATAACCCCAACAGTAGCCCCCGGAAAGCTTCAAGTACTTCAGTGGCTGGCTTCAATCTTCCGGCAATATGCTGTCCGGGAAATTCATCATCCGTCTTCAGTCTTGGAGCATTCCCAGAAACCTGAAATAATGTCGAACAACTTTATCGATTTTAACTGTGCCGGCTTTGTATGCCGAAAAACACTCGAGCATGCAACGACACGCGTCTGCCGATTTGACAGCTACGTCAGACCCGACAGTGTGAGTGGAGGAGCATCTTTTGAATGCAGGGGCTAGTTTCCGTTTTTCCCGCGCTGGAACCGAGGCGTCGGAGAGAAGGAACCGTCACTAACGGCTTGATCCGAGACACGTGGCGAGTAACCCGGCTACAGACCGTTGCACACATCTCGGCGCAGCACTATAAGTAGCAACCATCTCGTCTCCTTCGCAACCTCCACACCATTCGCAGCCCTAGCTCCTGAAATCGCATCCAGATCTCCTCTCTCTTGAGTTCCATCTCTTCTTCGATCTTCATGGCTTCAAGCTCTTCCAAGCTCTCCAGCGGCTGACGCCACCGCGGCCGGTCCGACTCCGTCGATGGGTGGTGCCACCTCCGCGGCCACCGCCGCCGCCACCGAGCCATCCGCCGCTGCTCCTGCATCTCTCTCAACTCCGGTGAGCTCCTCCACCGCTTCGGCCACGATACAGTGGCGTTGGCAAAAGCCGCAGCCGAAGCCGCTGCCACGATGGCTTCTGCCGCTCCAACCGCTGAAGCCGCCATCGACGATGCAAGTGTCGGTGAGGAAGAGGAAGAGGAGGAAGCCGGCAACAAAGACGTGGCCAGCAACCCGTCCCGCAACTGGGCCTGCTCGGCTGTGGACGAGGTCGAGTTGAAGGGGATGGAGACCGACGGAGCCATTGCTCCAACTTCTGAGTCGAATCCGACTTGGCGATCTGCTTGCGGCGATCCCTACCCGACTCCCATCAGAGACGAGCGGGTACTACTTTCTTCCCATGTAATCAGGGGATTCTCCTTGCCGCCGTCGGCTTTCATGATAGATCTCTTAGATCACTACGGCCTCCAGCTCCACAACATAACCCCGAACAGCCTGCTGTACATCTCCGGCTTTGTAGCGCTGTTCGAAGGATACTTAGGCATAAAACCTAGGTTAGACTTCTTCGAACGCTGCTTCCTAGTCAAGAGGCAGACCGTCAACAAAGAGCTGCTGGTGGCCGGCACAATCAGCTTCAATTGCCGCCGAGACATCGACTGGTACCCTCAAGTGCCAATCGTGGATTCGGCAAAGGGATGGGTGTCTACATTCTTCTACTGCAAGGATGTGGCGACGCCAAACCGGCTGCAGGGGCTCGCCCCTTTCACAGACGAAGCCGGCACGCCGCTGCCCTCCTGGAAGAAGAAGCCGTCAGGTGTAATGCCGACGGAACATGCCGCCCTCCAAGCGAGGATTGCGCAAATGACGTCCGGCTCTCCTCCCTTGACTGGGGAGGACACCATTATTTGCTGGATGAAGAGACGAATTCAGCCCCTCCAACATCGTGCTCGCCTTCTCTGCGAGTACACGGATAATTCTGATCCTATGAGGATCAATGAGAAAGACTTGGAGCAGGGCCTCTTTGAGGCTCGCTTCAACAAGCTCATCAAAGCCCGGCCTGGAGCAGGCCGGCAATATGAAGAATCGTTGCCGATGTTTACGGCAGCCAACCCTCCCCCAAAGGTACTTTGACCTAACCAAAGTTCAATTCTTTGAGAGATTCGGGTTTACCTTTGTCGAACTAACATGTAATACGTCAGATTCCCGGAATCACCGATGTCCGCCCTGCTGGCAAGCCGTCGTCCAGCAAGGCGCCCACGCGGTCCATCACCTTTTCCTCGGCTACTGCAGAAAGCCGGAAGAGGAAGGGCCAGTCGACCGCTAGCGGCGCTAAGTCGACTGAAGACGACGATGCACTTGCTGGGCTCAATATCCCCAGCAAGAAGTAAGTCGACTGATAACATCTCCTCCTTCCCTTGCAGCAATGCCGGATTTGCTAAATTTCATCTTTTTCCTTTGCAGGATGAAGAAGGGCGCTTCGTTGAAAACAAAGACGGTTGCCACGAGGAAGAAAGCCTCTCCTGCCATCCCTCCACCAACTCCTCCTGTTCCAGAGCCGAACCCAACAGAGGAGAACACGCGCATCATGGTGACGACTCCACCTGTTGGGAGAGCCGGGGTCATTCCCCTCACGCAGTGGACAGAGATGACGGGGAAGGTGACTGAAACCTCCTCTCCAAGGGCTGAAGCTCCGGCTGATGATGCCCCAATCTTTCCCCCAATCAAAGCCGAAGCCTTCGACGAGGAAGGGCGCATCAAACCGGAATTCATGAGCCGGTTCATGAAGTAACCTCGGTTTCCCCGGAAGAAGGGAACAACCGTCCGGGACGACGAGCCGGATCACACCAAGGCCTATGACACCTTTGATGTCATAGAGATCCTTGAAGATCAGCAGAACTACTTTGCTGATAGCTTTGAGGCCGGCATGACGCTTCTCCGCGAGCACTACCAGGTAAAATATCTTACCCAGTAGCCCCCGAGCACTATGCCGGGTTAAGTTATTAAAACTAGCCGTCATAGTGATCCGAGTTAATGCGCATGCATACACTTAGCCCCCTAGTCATGAAATGTCGCCATGTAGCCACCTTAACTTGTAAACATAGCTTTAGGCTTTTAGCAATTCCTTACGCAGATCCACCGAAAAATTGGCGCTGAAACCCTCAATTCTTTGGGTGTGCGAAATCAGGAGATGCGCCGGCTCAAGACTGAACTGGCGACAAAAGACGCCATCATCGAAGGGTTTGAGGCAGACCGGGTTCAATACCAAGGTACAAATGCCGAATCTTTAGCTTTTGAGTTCCAGGCTTTCTTTTACACTGCTGACATTTTTGTCTTGCAGACGCCATCATCAAAGCCAAAGAGCTTGCCGAGAACGCCGGCATTGTCGACCGGCTCCGCGACGAGAATATTGAGCTGAGTAAGCTTAACCAATTGATGGCGGCGGAGCTAGAGACGGCCAAGAAGAATCTTGCCAAAGCCGAACAACTCCTGGAATCAGAGAGGCAGAGCCACAAGGATGCCTTCAATGAAATCCAGGACCGGCTTAATAGGCGCCTCGATGAGTCGCTGGCCATCGACAACCAGCTTCTGAGTAAGTATCGAAAAAACTTAAACTCATCACTCTGTCTTAGCCAAATATAACTGAACTTCGCCTTTCTGCAGCTCCGGCGGGTTACGGCCATGAGCTAACGGCGGAAAACCGGCTTGACCGGATTCTGGAAGTAGGGGAGCTTATCCCGAAGATTATTTCTTCGGGAAAAGATCTTGCTGAGAAATTCTTTCCCGGCAACCCCGAGCCCCCGACGAACCTTGCCAGCGTAGAAGCTGAACTGGCCGAAGCGGCTTCATTCTTCGATGAACGGCTTCGTTCCAGTGCTCGTGGAGGTGCCAAGACGGCCTTGGGCTTGATGATGGCACATTACCCGGAGGCGGAAGCCTGGCGGGTGGCATCCGGCTTTCCTCTGGAAAAGGAGGACGGCACCACGCTGGACGACCAGGATCGCAAGAAAATCCTTCACTCCGTCTCCGGCTATGCCAGCAAGATTGCCAACATGGTCTCCTTGACCACCATCTTCAAGGAAATGCCGTGCCCGCCAACTCCTGTTCAATCAGATGATGACACTGAGGCGGCGGAGAAATCGTCATGAGCCGAACTTGCTCGTTGAGCCGGCTATCCTGAAAATGTAATGGGCAATATGTAAAGCCGTCCAAACAATGTATATGTCTAGAAATAACTTAGCCTTTTGCTGTATGTTAATCAGCTTTATATTTTGCAAACTTGCAATTTTATGCCTCAGTTCAATCTGGCCTTGACACCTTAGCCTTTAAGCGCCGGCAAACCTATGGCGAAGCTAACTCGCTGAGCAACAGGGTACGCAATGACCAATCTGCTTAGACTCAGAACAAGTGCCGCCTTTCGGTGCCGAAACGCTTTGAAGCAACCCGGCGCAAAAAGCTAGCAGACAAACATTAATTTGGCAAAACGTTGATTTTTCATCACCTTAAGGCGGATTCAACATGAAAGAGTTTACCAACGAGAGCAACACAGGCAATTTCGGGTAAACAGACTAACAATAAGATCATAGGGAAATAAAGGATGGTACAGATTCTCGAATTCGACATGAGAGAAACCAATTTTTATTTCATGATCACATTGACATGGTTACAATAGAATTTGCTAAGTGTAAAAAGGACGTAGCTGAGCGATATTCCACGGACGTTTCGTCTCATCTAAGTCGTCATCTACATGCCTTTTCCTCTTGCGACCTTTCTTCCTGGGATCTTTCTTTGAATCCCTTAAGTCGAGGAGATAATATGACCCGTTTTTCAGAACTTTGCTGATAACGAAAGGCCCTTCCCATGGCGGGGATAATTTGTGCTGCCGGCTTTGCACAAGCCGAAGCACTAAGTCGCCTTCTCGAAAAGATCGATTCCGCACTCTACGGCTCTGATAGCGACATAGATCTTGTTGATAGATGGCGGATCTTTGGAGAGCTAACTCTCTTTCTTCTTCGAGGATATCTAAGCCGTCTTGACGTGCTTCTTCTGCGTCTTCTTCGACGTAGGCTGCGACTCTAGGCGAATCGTGGATCATGTCGGATGGGAGCACCGCTTCTGCACCATAGACAAGGAAGAAAGGGGTGAAGCCGGTTGATCTATTTGTGGTAGTACGAATACTCCATAAGACCGCCGGCAATTCATCAACCCAAGCGCCGGCTGCTCGATGCAAAGGAGTTTCAAGCCTCGGCTTAATACCTTGCAGAATAATGCCGTTAGTGCGCTCTACCTGTCCATTGGATTGCGGGTGTGCCACCGATGCCACATCGAGTCGGATCTTTGATCGGCTGCAGAACTTCGCTAGCTCACCGACGGCAAAGTTTGTGCCATTGTCAGTGATAATGCTATGCGGAATGCCGAATCGGGTTGTAATCTCGACGATGAACTTTGTAGCTGTAGCTCCGTCGAGTTTCTTGATGGGCTTTGCCTCCACCCACTTCGTGAATTTGTCGACCGCCACCAGCAGGTGGGTTAAGCCTCCCCTTGCCGTCTTAAAAGGTCCCACCATGTCGAGCCCCCAGACCGCAAACGGCCAAGTGATAGGGATCGTTCGGAGCTCCTGAGCCGGCAAGTGAACCTGCTTTGCGTAGCGCTGACACCCTTCACAAGTCTTGACGATGTTGATAGCGTCCTCTTTAGCCGTCAGCCAGAAGAATCCGTGCCGAAACGCCTTGGCGACTAACGCCTTTGCCGCCACGTGATGCCCACATTCGCCGGAGTGGATTTCTTCCAAGATTTGCCGTCCTTCCTCTGGAGAGACGCATCTTTGGAAGATGCCGGATGTGCTCCTCTTGTAGAGTTGTCCGTCAATAATCGTGTACGCCTTTGCTCGACGCTCAATTTGACGGCTTAGCACCTCGTCGTCCTTGGGCAGTTTCTTATTAATCAAGAAATCAATGTAGGGTGTGGTCCAATCTGGGGTTACCAAGCACACCTGAACTGATTCTGCCGACAAAGGGTAATCTTCATCGCCGCCTTTGATGGACGGCTTGTGAAGGTGATGGAGAATACGTCTGGTGGCACTGCCTTTTTCTTGGATCCTATTCTGGCCAAGGCATCAGCAGCTTCATTGTCATCTCGGGAGATATGTCGAACCTCTAAGCCGGCAAAACATCGGCCGAATTCGTCGACTGTTCTTCTGTATTCCGCCATTGTGGGACTCTTCGTGTCCCAGCATCCATCAAGTTGCTGCACAACCAGATCCGAGTCGCCATAGCAGAGGATGCGCTGTACTCCCAATTCCTTAGCCATGTGAAGACCATGAAGGAGAGCCTCATACTCTGCTACATTGTTGGTGGCGTTGAAGTGGATTCGGAGGACATAACTGAGCTTATCACCCTTAGGCGATTTTAGAACTACTCCAGCCCCCGAGCCTTCCTTCATCTTTGAGCCATCGAAGTGCATTATCCAGTACTGAGAATCCGGCAAAGGTGTGCTTTCCATCGCCTCTGTCCAATCTGCAACAAAGTCGGCTAAGACCTGAGATTTGATGGCGGTCCTCGGCTTGTACTGGATGTCGAAAGCTGCTAACTCGATGCCCCATTTGGCGACTCGACCCGTTGCGTCGGCATTGTTGATGATTTCCCTTAATGGAGCCTTGCTGACCACCGTGATCGTGTGATCCTGGAAGTAATGCCGTAGTTTTCTGGAGGCAAAGAATACACCATAGGCTAACTTCTGGTAGTGAGGGTAGCGCTGCTTTGAATCTGAGAACACCTCGCTAATGAAATAGGCGGGGCGCTGATCCGGCCATTGCTTCCCTTCCTCCAGGCGCTCCACTACAATGACGGCACTTATGACGAAATTCGTGGCCGACAAGTAGAGGAGAAGCGGCTCTTTTTCCCTTGGAGCTGCTAAGATTGGAGCATGTGTCAATGTATACTTCAGCTGAGCTAAAGCTGCCTCTGCTTCCTCTGTCCAAACAAAACTGTCCGACTTTTTGAGGAGCTTATACAATGGCAACGCTTTGTCGCCCAGCCGGCTAATGAATCGGCTTACAGCCGCGGCGGAACCCGTAAGCCGTTGTATGTCTTTTAGACAAGACGGCCTTTCGATGTTCTGAATCGCCTTTATCTTTTCCGGGTTAACTTCAATTCCTCTTTGGGAAACAATGAAGCCCAGAAGCTTGCCTGCGGGTACTCCGAAGACGCATTTTGCCGGATTAAGCTTCATCTGGTACTCCCTTAGATTTGCAAAGGTTTCCGACAGATCGGCGATAAGATCGCCGCGCTTCTTCGACATGACCGCTATGTCGTCGACGTAGACGTGAACATTGCGGCCAATCTGCTTGTCCAAACACCGCTGCATACACCTTTGGTAAGTAGCACCAGCGTTCTTTAAGCCGAAAGGCATTGTGACATAGCAATAATTGCCATATGGCGTGGTGAAGGACGTCTTGATTTGATCTGACTCCTTCATCTTAATCTGATGGTAACCCGAATAAGCGTCCAGAAAACATAGCATCTCTGAGCCGGCAGTTGAATCAATGACCTGATCGATACGCGGTAAGGCGAACGGATCCTTAGGGCAAGCTTTGTTTAAGCCGGTGAAATCAATGCACATACGCAGCTCAGAGGTGTTCTTCTTTGGGACTAGCACGGGATTTGCCAACCAATCAGTGTGGACAACTTCACGAATGAATTTGGCGGCTGTGAGCCTTAGGATCTCCTTTCCAACTGCCTTGCGCTTCTCAGTTCCGAGCCGGCGGAGGCCTTGCTTGACCGGCTTTGCGTCCTTGTTGACTTTTAGGGAGTGCTCGCAAGTTTCCTCGGGACACCTGGCATGTCAGATGGTGACCAGGCAAATATGTCCCGGTTCTCACGGAGAAACTTGACGAGCTCGCCTTCCTATTTGTCGTCGAGACCGGCACCGATGATGGCCTCCTTTGTCGGATCATCCTTTGAGAGCTTGATTTTCTTGGTGTCATCCTTTGGCTTGAAGCTTGAGTCGACTTTAGAGGACGGCTTTTCAGTCGCCGGCATCTCATCGGGACCAATTGTTTTCTTGAGATCCTCCAACTCTTCCCTGCAAATTTCTTGTTCAGCATGGACGGCATTGGAGGCCTCGCATTCCTTGGCTTTCTTGAAGTCTCCCTTAACTGTGATGATGCCATTGGGTCCCGGCATTTTCAGCTTGCTGTAGATGTAGCAGGGCCGAGCCATAAACTTGGCGAAAGCCGGACGTCCAAAGATTGCATGATATGCACTTCTGAAGGGAACCACCTCAAAAGAGACGTCCTCCGTCCGAAAATTATCGGCTTCACCAAAGGTGACCTTCAGGGTAATTTGCCCCATCGAGGAGGCTTGTCGTCCCGGCACAATCCCATGAAACTTCACAGTACTGTGGGTGAGTTGTGACTCGGAAATACGCATCCTCTTCAACGTTGCGGCATAAAGTATGTTGATACTGCTGCCGCCATCCATGAGCACCTTTGTCAACTTGTACTTGTCGACTATTGGGCTGACGACTAAAGCGTAGGTGCGCTTTGCAGGAACTCTATCCGGGTGATCGCTGCGATCCCATGTGATGGGTGTGTCGGACCAATCCAGATATTGAGGAACTGCGGGCACCGTAGCGTTGAGTTCTCGCCAAGCCGCCTTTTCTTTGCGTGAAGAATCTGTTGCCAGGTTGACAATGAGACTTTCGGCATGCTTAGGGAATTTGCTGCCTTTTTCTTTGGAGGCAGCGTCATCCGACTCTGAAGCAGCTTCCTCCTTCTCTTTGTCGTCTTTCCTGGACTTGCGCTTGTTCCTTGACTTGCCGGCTTTGGGGTCCTTAGCGATGTCTCGATTAATGTGACATTGCTGGAGCGTGTGGGAACTTGTTCCATCTGGCCTCAGATGATGGACACAGGGGTTGTGCTTGATGTCGTCATACTTCACCGCTGGTGGCCGGGATGATTGGTTATTTGCCGGCTTCTTGCCTTGCCACTTGCCATTGCTTGAGCCACCCTTTCCAAAGGCGGCAGCGACCTCGTGAGAAGGGCCGGCTTGGTCTTCAATCTTCTTTTTCCCGGACTCGCGTCGGCGGCTTTCGGCATCCTCCCTGTTGTCATCATCGGCGGCGGCGTACTTGTTTGCACAAGCGAGTAAGCCCCCCAAAGTTTCCGACTCGTCGCTGTAGATCATGAAGCGGAAAGTCGTCCCCTTCCTCAGAGATTGCTTGAAAGCATGGATCGCCTGAGTTTCTGAGACGCCTTCGCAAGCGTTCTTGATTTCACTCCATCGTGAGACGAACTCACGGCTAGACTCGTTCCTTTGCTGCACGCACCGCTGTAAGTCGAAAATCGACTTTGGGCGCTTATATGTGCCCTGGAAGTGCTGGATAAAAACACGCTTCATGTCACCCTAGGTATGAACCGTCCTTTCCGGCAACCCTTCAATCCACATGCGTGCTGTCCCGGTCAACATCAGGGCAAAAATCGGACTGCAGAGTCGGCGCTGCCTTGATATATGTCGCAGGCACTGACGTAATCTGAGAGCCAGGTCTCAGGATTAGCCGTACCGCTGTACTTCTCAACCATCTTTGTTACGTTCGACAAAGTGGGAGGTAGAATTTGCTCTCTGATTGTTCTGCCAAAACACTTGGGGCCGAGGTATTGGGCATCTCTGGCCGACTTCCTCTCCTCGATTAGGCTTCGAACATCGTTGGCTGATGGTGGTTCAGCAACCGACTTTTCTTGCCTTGGTTCTTCCCTGTGACGGCTTTGGCTCGCCCGGCTTGCATTACGCGGAGGGCTTGGAGTCCTTTGCTGTCGTGGAGGGGGTATGTATTTGGAAGGGTTATCTCCCTCTTTGCACGGTGGAGGCGGCGGTGGAGGTGGCATATGACCTCTGTTATCCTCCCTTCGGGGTTGATTTTCCCCTTCACGTCGTCGCTCCTGACGGGGGTGCCTTTTCCTTGCGAGGGTCCTCCTTTTGCTCTCGGCTCCGATGTCTTTCCCGACCAGCATCACGATGGCGTGAAGAACCTGTCCGAGACTCCTCGCCCTTAGGCTGCTTGTCCTTCGGGCCCATGCTGCCTTTGTTGTGGCTGCTTGAGCCGGCCGGGTCATCGTCTGGGTCGGCAGGGGCAGCAGCCATTGGTTTGTTGGCAGTTGACTTGCAAAGGCGAGAATCGTCAACAAGCCGTCCTGACTTGACTTGCGAATCGTTCTGCTGCTGTTGTGCAACCTCCAGTAGATAAGCCGAATACTTAAGCCGAGCATCACGATCCAACGATTTGTCGAACATGACCTCCTGGGCAGCCTCCATGTTTTTGGCTGGGGTGTTGAAGTAACACAGGTTTGTCACCGGGTCACGTCGGTGGTGGTACTTCCTCCAGACTGAATCGACATGGTCGGCTTCCCACTTGCTACGGAAATCCAACCTCTTATGCAGGTTCTTATCACGAGCCGGACGGAAAACATCGTCGGCCCCTTTTTCTCTCTGCTTTCGGATGAACTCCGTCTCCTTATTTGTAAGCTCAACCTCGCGCTCAGCTATCTGGGCGGCTTGCTCCTCAAGCAGTGCGCGGCGCTTCTCGATGTCGTCCAGCGATGCGTTCGGAGGGAGTGGTGTTAGAAGTTGTTTGTACTTCGCCATCCTTTCTTCGTGCTCCTCTGCAGCCTCGCCGGTAGTAGCATCGATGCCGTCTCCTTCAGCCGGCACTCTAGCTGACCCTTTCAATGGAGCCAGTGGCGGCACGAAATCTGCTTTGAGATTTCCGGCTTGTGGGGTTTTTTCTTCGCCGTTGGCGGCTTTCGAGGTGTTGGGGTCGTCTTTATGATCAAAGACGTCGCCCATCAGGACCTCGGCAGGGCGTCCTAAGCAGGATGCAACTTTCCGACTAAAATCGTCGGATTCTCCTTCAGATTCGAGGTCCTGCTCCATATGGGCGGTGTCCCCTGATCCGGCTTCTGAATCAACCCCAGACTGCAGAGCAGGGAGGATTGACTCAGGCTCAGTCATCGACTCATGTGAGCCGGATTCTCCTAAGACGCCGACGAAGTGGAAGTCCGGCGCCGCCATGTTGGAACTTGCGTCGTCTTCAGAATCTTCATCGTCAGCATCGAAAGTCAGATCCAGATCAGCGATCTCGTCAGAGTCCAGATCCGATTCCTCGTCGAGGTTGCCTGGGTGGGTGGTGGGCAAAGGCGAGGTAAAGCCGAGATCGTCCAAGGCCTGGGCGGTGAAGCCGACGAAGATGTCGAAGCCGCCGATGGAGACCGTAGACCAGCCGGCGGGATCCTCCTTTGCCGGCGTCCAGAGGCCGTCGTTGAAGACGTGGCCGGCTCCTGACTCGTCGAAGTAGCTCACCATGCCGACCGCGATGGTGTCGCCGACTCCGCCTGCGGCTCCTGGACGGATCGAAACCCCGGAGGTCTCTTGCCCCACGGTGGGCGCCAACTGTCGTGGTATTGCCGATTCTAGCCGCGGCAGGGGTGCCATCGAGCTAGGTAGAGAGAGGGGTTTTGGAGACGTGGGGTGATCCGGCGACATAGAGACGAGTTTACCCAGCTTCGGATCTCACGACGGTGGCGAGATCCTACGTGCTGCTATAATTCACTATAAGGCAATATCGCCGAGTTACAGTGGATCGGGATTTTGAGCTTACGTGCCCTAAGGAGTCCCAGGGGCCGGCTTATAAAGGCATCCAGACCCTAGGCTTACAGGAGGAAGCCTAACCGACTAAGAACAGAGTCCTACTCTAATTCGGCTTAGGCCCTGCCTTGTGGGCTAAGTCTGCCGCAATCTGGGCCAGCTTCTAGAGTCTTCCCTTAGCCGGATGGGCCTCATGCGCTTTAGCATACTGGGCCGCCCAGTAAGACGGATTCGGCTTACCACCACTTTGGGCCACCCTGGTCTGCTGGCTTTTAGTCTTCTTTGTGAGGACACCTGTTCGGCATAACCCCAACAATTATTCGCATTTTTTCGACGTCGTATGCAAAAGTTATGGCCGTTATAAGATATTTTTTCATTTGTTGCAAAAAAGGTCAAAATTCATATTTCAAAATTTCTAGACCTACTAGACACTCATACCTAACTACATCGCAAAGGATTTTATTTATTGAATTTTTTATCATTTTATTTTACTTCCTACAAGACTAAAAAGGCGATCCACAGGGGGGGGGTGATCCGAAGAAAAAAATTCTGTGGCGCACCAAGCTTGGTGCGCCACAGAATGTCACCTTTCTGTGGCGCACCAATCCAGGTGCGCCACATAATTTTTTTTTCCAAAATTCACCAGTCCCCCCAGACGACTTTCTGTGGCGCACCGTGCTTGGTGTGCCACAGAAAGTCACATTTCTGTGGCGCATGTGGCCAGGTGCGCCATAGAAATGTGACTTTCTGTGGCGCACCAAGCACGGTGCGCCACAGAAACATATTTCCGTGGCGCACGAAAATTGGTGCGCCACAGAATGTCACCCACCTATAACCCTTTTCCTAGTAGTGTTAGTTGAAGCCCAAACTTTTGTGGAGGTTCTAAAGGTTAAATCTAACCTATGTGAATTTTTCTGAAATTTATAAAAATGTCCTGGTGCCCATTTAATTCCACTAAACTGCTTATGGACCAGTTTGTAATTACAAAAAATGGGAACGGGGGGGGGGGGAGGTTTGCGAATTTTCTTTTTCTCCACATTGGCGACCATGGCCACTGGCGCCATGCCGCCACCTCCCCCGCGCCCATGCCGCCGCCCCACTCCCTCCTGGCTATGGTGGTCCACCCCACGAGTTTCCCCACCTGCCCCGCACTCCATTCCCTCCCCTTTTTCTCTCCCTCGCCTCGTTTCCTTGCCCTCCCGAGCCTCCGCCGTAGCCGCCGTGCTAGCCGAGCTTGCCGCCATCTATTGGGACCGCCCCGTGCATATCGCCGCGCACCAGCTCCTCCGCCGCGTCTTCCTCTATCTCCTCCACCGAAGCCCGTTAGCTGGGGGGCTCGGGATTGAGCGAATCGTCCTCGTCCGTGTGCGGTCCCTCCGCCACTCGCCTCTCTCGGTCCCGGTCGAATCCGGCCGTCGTGGTCATCCCCGTGCACGCCACCGAGTACTGGGTGAGAATCGCCTCCCTTTTTCCTCTTCCCGCGCCCCCTATCCCTCTTCCGCCGCTGTTCACCGTTGCGCTCACCGCCGGTTCCCCTCCGGCACAATGCGCCCGGCCTGGCCGAGGATTGGGCCGGCCTGAGGCCGGAGGCCTCGGGTTGGTACCCGGCCTGCGCGCCCGGCCTGGGCCGGCCAGAGGCCGGCCTCTTCGGCCACTGCCCCGCCTGGGAGCCCAGCCTGGGCCGGCCAAAGGCCGGACCTCTCAGGCTGGTGCCCGGCCTCTTTCCCGGCCTGGCCGGCTTGAGGCCAGCCTGTCTGGCAGTCTGTTTTCCTTTTTGGTTTTTATAAACCAATTTGAATAGTTCATATCTTTTCAAATAATTATCCAAATGTGACAAATCAAATATCAAATTGATAAGTAAAACAAACTCTACAATATGAAATCATTGTGACATTATTTTTGGAATTATAATCTTGCTGTTAGTTAAGAATTCCTAAAATGGGCTAAATAATACCAAATTAGGAAAAATTCATAACTTATTCAATATTAATCCAAAAATCATGAATAAGATATCAATGTGATTCACATGTCAAATGCTATCAAACCATGTACTCATCACATCATGATCACCAATTCTTATTTGTTGTTATTCATAAATTTATTAAATGAATTTAATTCAATTATGTATTTAAATTGATATTTATTCATCGGTGCTCAAAAAATTACAAATGAGGTACCAAAATGATCGGAAGAACAAAACCTCTTCAATCATGTCATGTTCATGCATATTTGAGCAAATTCTAAATAATGTGATCATTTATCAACATTTGGACATTAAGTTAAATATGGGGTGTTTTCCAAATAATTGTCCTAATGATTTGGAACTCCATTTAATTTGTTAGTTAAATTAAAATGTTGATATCTTGCATCAAATTGACATGTCATCATGTAAATAAACATTGCACCTTGTGTTCTTGTGATTTATTTGTTCTTTGTATTTCTTTGGGTATCGATAGATTCCGGAGTCGAGGTTAACGCTACTTACCCCGACGAGAAGTACTACACGCCCCAGCAACAAGGCAAGAGATAACCTAACCTTCTTGGCATCTAGCATCCAATTGTTTTACAAACTTATTTTATCCACCATAATATTGCATGCGATTCCAATGTCTCTTTTGATCAAGATGTAGAGTATCCTATGAATGCATGTTATCCCCTGAACCATCACATGCTTCCCCTCCTATAAACCCTTGGTTGATGTGTTGGCCGGAGACAAAGATATACTTGTTGTTATATATGCTTAGCTATGCTTAGCCATGCTTAGTCAAATGATATATTTTTGTCCGGTGATTTAAATCCATTATTATGAATGGTGGTGGAATGGTCAGATATGATGGTTACCTGTGGTGGATAATTAATTTGCTAAAAGGCTTGGATGAGTTGCTATCGGGGATGGTGTTTTGCCTCATTCTTGCCGTCTAGGATGAAAGTGCTTTTAGCTAGAACCAAGAACCAAGCGTGCTGCCATTGGTGGGAGTATGGGCTCCTTACTGACCGAATAATTTGTGAGGGGCTTGTCAAGGGTCCTCTAGTTTGCTATTTCCATTTGCGCGTGAGTGGTGTGGGTGGAAAAGAAACGAAGAGGACGGTGGTGTTTAGAATGTGGCCGCGGGGCAGGGCGTTGGAGGCGCTGAACCTGTCCTTCCGCACACTGATGGTCCTTGAGTAAGCCTCATGCATTGTAAAGGTCTAACCGCGCCCACTCGCCGGCCTTCCCCGGAAGAGGGCCAATTAGGTGAGCCGGACGGTACCAATGGGTAAACTAGTACACCCCTGTAGGGTTTAATCTTTTCGAAAAGCCGTGTCCATGGTTATGGACGAACTCTTGGGAAAGGCGGATTAGCTCATAGAGAACCTTAACCTTAATTGATATGGTAGCTAAAGGTTGCATAACCAACATATGTTTAAAGGTTCATTTCCTCGAGGGTTATTCGAGGGGGTGCCTTTGGTGGAGATGAGAGTTGGTTTTGGCTATAAGTTGGTTCGACGAGAACCGAAGTTGAAAGTTACTCTCTTACATCTTTTTGGAAAAACATTCTGAATAGACGATGCCATGGGTCTTTGTGTCTTTTGAAAAGGAAATCTAGCTTTATGCAAAAATAATTACATATATAGCTTTAGAGCCTACGTCAGCATCGGGCCTATATCGCCCTACTAAACTTGCGAGTACGTCGTACTCAGTCTCTCTTTGCTGCCTTTATACCTTTTCTTTTGGAGGAGGACGACACCGAGCAGCTAGGTGGGTTCTTCGTGGACGTCGACGAGTAGACTGGGGTTCCCAGGTGGCAGCTTGGGACCGTGGAACAAGCTGGCTGGGATTGTTTTATCTGTAGGCCTCTTAGGCCATATATTTGTATCTTGTTGTATTAGACAACCACTTCGCTTCCGCTTGATGTATTGTGGGTCGATGAATCCTTTTTGTGTGTAATATTTGTATTCTTCTCTTATATGAGTTGCTATATGCTTTTGGTGTCGTAAAGTCTGCAATGTGCTAGTTGTTCCACAAGTCTCGGTCCCTTAACTATGCGTGATAGCGATGTCTGAGCTTATGGCATGATCGGGGCGTTGTGTGCCGATGATCCATTCCGAGCACACCTGCCAAAGGTTTTGGCCTGGAATTGGTAAACCCGTAACCCTCGATTGTGTAGCATGACCGGTTGCACAACGCTTCACTGTATAGTTCTGTGGTCGGGGCGTTACAAGTTGGTATCAGAGCAGGACTGCCTGTAGGAAACCCTTCCTATTGGTCGATGTCGATTCTAGTTCAAAATTATTTATAACCTAAAAACGAGTTGTGAAAACCCTCTTAGGATTCTTTTTACTCCTCATCCAACTCGCTCTACTCTGATTCTTACCTCTATTTGTTTTATGCTTGGTGTCGATGTTTAGGTTCTCGGGGTTGGGGTTCTTACCGTCCAGTTATGTCTCGAGTCTGTTATATCTGATTGATATCGCCGCGATGATTTGATGTCATCCGTGGATGCCTAAATCTGTTCCTGGGCTTTGCCATCTTCATCACCAATTATCTGCAAGGACTTTAATAATCTATCCTATCTGTCGAAATTGGTTACTAACTATGTCCTTGTTCCAAATCTTCAGAATGGCCCCTACCCGTCGTGGGGAATCAAGCAACCCTGAGCCACCGCCGCCGCCCTCAATGGCGGAGGTTCTGATGGCCATCGAGAACAACCGCAGGAGCAATGAGCAGCTGCTCGTGCAGCTGGTGCAGCAAGGGGCCAGGAGGAACAACGACTGCACCACTCTCACCGAGTTCTTGCGGTCTCAACCTCCCACTTTCTCTGAAACTAAGGAGCCGCTTGATGCGGATGATTGGCTCCGGGCTCTCGAGCGCAAGTTTTCTGCTCTTCATGTTCCGGTGGCGGAGCAAGTCAACTTCGCCACCTACTTGCTGAATGGAGCCGCCGTCTCCTGGTGGGAGAGCCATGTGTTGATGTTTGACGCCGGCCATGCCTTCACATGGGCGGAGTTCCGCACCGCCTTCCGTGCGGCGTGCATCCCCAAGCCCATCATGGACCTCAAGAGGAGGGAGTTCCTGGATCTAACCCAGGGACGCATGGACATCCAGTCCTACGGACGGGAGTTCAACCACCTCTCCCGTTACGCCCCTCGGGACGTGACGAATGACGAGGACAAGCAATACCTCTTCCGCAAGGGGCTCGCCCCTCGCCTCCGATACGAGCTCCTACCATTCAAGTTCCCGTCCTACCAGGAGCTCTACAATCAGGCTCTCACTATGGAGCAGGGTAGGAGGGAGCTGGAGGCTTCCAAGAGGCCAGTTTCCACCGACACCCAGAGCTCCTCTTCTTCTGAGGGCAAGAAGCGCTGGGTCTTTGTGCCCTTCAGCGCCGTGCCTCGTGCACCCTTCGCACCAAGGCCTTCAGGGTTCAGGCCACCTCCGCCTCGCCCAGCTACCTCGGCCTTGGGTGCGGCTGGAAGTGGTTTCCTCCCTCAGCTGCCTACTGCACCGTCAGGGCTCACCTGTTACAGCTGTGGCCAGCCGGGGCACTACTCCAGGGAGTGTCCCCAGAAGGCACCGGCTACCGCAACACCAGCACCCGCTCCCTCTACCCCAGCCGCCAAGGCCATGACCGTCAGCCGTGGCCGCCTAAACCACTCTCGGCTGAAGGAGTCGAAGAGGATCCCGGAGTTCTCATGGGTATGCTTCGAATCAATGATTACCCTGCTTCCGTCTTATTTGATTCTGGAGCATCGCATTCATTCATATCCATAGCCTATGCCCACAACCATCAAATACCGTTTGTGAACATGGACTCCCCACTAGTGGTTAAAACACCAGGCTCTAGTTGGCACACTCACTGGATGTCTCCGGAGGTTCAGATTTCTATAGCGACAATCCTTTTCCTATTCTCGTTGATAGCCCTGAAGTCAGAGGGGCTAGATGTCATTCTGGGCATGGATTGGCTAGTCAAATATCAGGCCGACCTAAATTGTGCTGCCAAGACTGTCACAGTAAACCACCCAACATACGGGCTAGTGCGTTACTGGTCCCCTACTTCCGCAACTCCGTCCACTGCCACTCCCCTCTCTCCGGAGATCAGTCTTATTTTCCTGGAGGGTATCACCCCACCTGAGCATGAGGTAAAAGTGGTGTGTGATTTCCCCGATGTCTTTCCTGAAGAATTGCCTGGAATGCCATCTAATCGAAGTGTGGAATTTGTCATTGAATTGGTTCCGATATCCGCCCCAACTTCCAGGAGGCTTTACCTTATGCCAACTGAAGAGCTAACGGAGTTGAAGAAGCAACTCGATGAGCTGCTGGAAAAAGAATACATCCGTCCGAGTAGCTCACCTTGGGGCTGCCCGGTCATCTTTGTCAAGAAAAAGGATACCAATGTTCCTCGGCTGGTTGTTGATTACCGCCCTTTGAATGCGGTGACCATCAAGAACAAGTATCCTATTCCTCGAATAACTGACCTATTCGATCAGCTAACTGGTGCAACGGTATTCTCCAAGATGGATCTGAGGTCAGGATACCATCAGATCAAAATCAGAAAGGAGGATATTCCGAAGACGGCTTTCACTACTCGATATGGCTTATATGAGTATACCCCGGCAGAAAGGCTACTATGACAAGCACCATCAAGAGGTTCACTATGAAATTGGTGATAAAGCTTATCTTCGAGTCTCTCCTCTCCGAGGCGTTCGTCGCTTCGGGATCAAGGGCAAATTGGCACCTCGCTATGTTGGCACGTTCACCATCCTAGCCAAGCGAGGAGATCTATCCTATCAACTTGAGTTGCCCTCCAACTTCCCGGATGTCCATGATGTTTTCCACGTCTCCCAACTCCGTCGTTGCTTCAAGGATCCAATCCATGGGGTTGATCGTGAGGTGTTGGACATTCAAGAGGATTTGACATATCGTGAGCATCCTATCCGCATCTTGGATGAAGCGGAGAGGAAAACCCGCAACAAGACTATCAAGTTCCTAAAAGTTCAATGGTCCAACCATTCTGAGGAAGAAGCCACTTGGGAGCGAGAAACTAGTCTTCGTCAGGAATACCCCAACTTCTTCACTCAAGCCTAGAAACTCAGGACGAGATTCCTGTAAGGGGGTAGAATTGTAACAGCCCCAACTTGGTAATGAAAAATACGAAGAATTTTTCCACTTTTTGCATCCTTGTTTGCATCATGGCATGCATATGAAACTTGTAAATTCTAGACCACCAACATTGCAAGCCATTGAAATGGGGAGGCAAACTTCCCAAGCAATCCAAACCAAATCCAAGTGCCCAACATGTCAACAACTAAAGGAACTTCCAAATGGTTTAGAAAGTTCCAATTTTACTTTTTGAAACCAATTCTCAATTTCCAAATTTTGTCAATTAAGAAGTAAATATGAGAATTCAAATTGGCTTAATTAAATTTATATTTTTGGAAACCAAGTTAAACTTTCCAGAAATTCAAACTAAAATCATGGAGAGTTTCATTTCCATCCTAGGAGTCTCCATGAATATTTTCAATATTTTTGGAAATACTTAAGTGCTCCAAATAAAGGTATTTTGCAATTTATCAAAAATGACCATATTGCAACAATACAAATATTGTGAATCTAAACATTTTAGTTGAAGCCCAAACTTTTTGTGGAGGTTCTAAAGGTTAAATCTAACCTATGTGAATTTTTCTGGAATTTATAAAAATGTCGTGATGCCCATTTAATTCCACTAAACTGCTTATGGACCAGTTTGTAATTACAAAAAATGGGAAAGGGGGGGGTTTGCGAATTTTCTTCTTCTTCTCCACAGTGGCGACTATGGCCACTGGGGCCATGCCGCCACCTCCCCCGCGCCCATGCCGCCGCCCCACTCCCTCCTGGCTATGGTGGTCCACCCCACGAGTTTCCCCACCTGCCCCGCACTCCATTCCCTCCCCTTTTTCTCTCCCTCGCCTCGTTTCCTTGCCCTCCCGAGCCTCCGCCGTAGCCGCCGTGCTAGCCGAGCTTGCCGCCGTCGATTGGGACCGCCCCGTGCATATCGCCGCGCACCAGCTCCTCTGCCGCGTCTTCCTCTATCTCCTCCACCGAAGCCCGTTAGCTGGGGGCTCGGGATTGAGAGAATCGTCCTCGTCCGTGCGCGGTCCCTCCGCCACTCACCTCTCTCGGTCCGGGGTTGGTACCCGGCCTGCGCGCCCGGCGTCGGGTTGGTACCCGGCCTGCGCGCCCGGCCTGGGCCGGCCAGAGGCCGGCCACTTCGGCCACTGCCCCGGCCTGGGGGCCCAGCCTGGGCCGGCCAAAGGCCGGACCTCTCGGGCTGGTGCCCGGCCTCTTTCCCGGCCTGGCCGGCTTGAGGCCGGCCTGTCTGGCAGTCTGTTTTCCTTTTGGTTTTTATAAACCAATTTGAATAGTTCATATCTATTCAAATAATTATCCAAATGTGACAAATCAAATATCAAATTGATCACTAAAACAAACTCTACAATATGAAATCATTATAACATTATTTTTGAAATTATAGTCTTGCTGTTAGTTAAGAATTCCTAAAATGAGCTAAATAATACCAAATTAGGAAAAATTCATAACTTATTAAATATTGATCCAAAAATCATGAATAAGATATCAATGTGATCCACATGTCAAATGCTATCAAACCATGTACTCATCACATCATGATCACCAATTCTTATTTGCTGTTATTCATAAATTGATTAAATGAATTTAATTCAATTATGTATTTAAATTGCTATTTATTCATTGGTGCTCCAAAAATTACAAATGAGGTACCAAAATGATCGGAAGAACAAACCCTCTCCAATCATATCATGATCATGCATATTTGAGCAAATTCTAAATAATGTGATCATTTATCAACATTTGGACATTAAGTTAAATATGGGGTGTTTTCCAAATAATTGTCCTAATGATTTGGAACTCCATTTAATTTGTTAGATAAATTAAAATGTTGATATCTTTGCATCAAATTGACATGTCATCATGTGATTGAGCATTGCACCTTGTGTTCTTGTGATTTATTTGTTCTTTGTATTTCTTTTGGGTATCGATAGATTCCGGAGTCGAGGTTAACGCTACTTACCCCGACGAGCAGTACTACACGCCCCGGCAGCAAGGCAAGAGATAACCTAACCTTCTTGGCATCTAGCATCCAATTGTTTTAAAAACTTATTTTATCCACCATAATATTGCATGCGATTCCAATGTCTCTTTTGATCAAGATGTAGAGTATCCTATGAATGCATGTTATCCCCTGAACCATCACATGCTTCCCCTCCTATAAACCCTAGGTTGATGTGTTGGCCGGAGACAAAGATATACTTGTTGTTATATATGCTTAGCTATGCTTAGCCATGCTTAGTCAAATGATATATTTTTGTCCGGTGATTTAATTCCATTATTATGAATGGTGGTGGAATGTTCGGATATGATGGTTACTTGTGGTGGATAATTAATTTGCTAAAAGGCTTGGATGAGTTGCCATCGGGGATGGTGTTTTGCCTCATTCTTGACGCCTAGGATGAAAGTGCTTTTAGCTAGAACCAAGAACCGAGCGTGCTGCCATTGGTGGGAGTATGGGCTCCTTACTGACCGAATAATTTGTGAGGGGCTTGTCAAGGGTCCTCTAGTTTGCTATTTCCATTTGCGCGTGAGTGGTGTGGGTGGAAAAGAAACGAAGAGGACGGTGGTGTTTAGGATGTGGCCGCGGGGCAGGGCGTTGGAGGCGCTGAACCTGTCCTTCCGCACACTGATGGTCCTTGAGTAAGCCTCATGCATTGTAAAGGTCTAACCGCGCCCACTCGCCGGCCTTCCCCGGAAGAGGGCCAATTAGGTGAGCCGGACGGTACCAATGGGTAAACTAGTACACCCCTGCAGGGTTTAATCTTTTCGAAAAGCCGTGTCCACGGTTATGGACGAACTCTTGGGAAAGGCGGATTAGCTCATAGAGAAGCTTAAGCTTAATTGATATGGCAGCTAAAGGTTGCATAACCAACATATGTTTAAAGGTTCTTTTCCTCGAGGGTGATTCGAGGGGGTGCCTTTGGTGGAGATGAGAGTTGGTTTTGGCTATAAGTTGGTTCGACGAGAACCGAAGATGAAAGTTACTCTCTTACCTCTTTTTGGAAAACATTCTGAGTAGACGATGCCATGGGTCTTTATGTCTTTTGAAAAGGAAATCTAGCTTTATGCAAAAATAAATACATATACAGCTTTAGAGCCTCCGTCGGCATCGGGCCTATATCGCCCTACTAAACTTGCGAGTACGTCGTACTCAGTCTCTCTTTGCTGCCTTTATATTTGTATTTCAGAGGAGGACGACACCGAGCTGCTAGGTGGGTTCTTCGTGGACGTCGACTAGTAGTCCGGGGTTCCCAGGTGGCAGCTTGGGACCGTGGAACAAGCTGGCTGGGATTGTTTTATCTGTAGGCCTCTTAGGCCATATATTTGGAACCACTTCGCTTCCGCTTGATGTATTGTGGGTCGATAAACCCTTTTTGTGTGTAATATTTGTATTCTTCTCTTATATGAGTTGCTATATGCTTTTGGTGTCGTAAAGTCTGCAATGTGCTAGTTGTTCCACAAGTCTCGGTCTCTTAACTATGCGTGATAGCGATGTCTGAGCTTATGGCATGATCGGGGTATTGTGTGCCGATGATCCATTCCGAGCACACCTGCCAAAGGGTTTGGCCTAGAATTGGTAAACCCAGTAACCCTCGATTGTGTAGCATGACCGGTTGCACAACGCTTCACTGTATAGTTCTGGGGTCGGGGCCTTACAATTGACCAACTCCTTCAGATACCCTTCTGCCACTTCTTCTAGCGTGCTTGCACCCTTCTCCACGATGAACCCCTCTGCCATCCATAACCGTACAAGCTTTTTCCTGTGGAAAAGATAGTCCTCTGGAAACAGGCTGCAGTACAAGAAACAACTTTTCAAGTATGTTGGTAGGTAGATGAAACTCAGATGCAGAACATTCCTTATGTGGTCGAGCCTCGAATTATTAGTTATCTCCCAACTCAATTGGTCATTTATTCTTCTCCATTCTTCCATAGTTTTCTCATGTACATGCAAGAGGCTACCAACTAACACGATTGAGAGAGGCAAGCCTTTGCACTTTCCAATTATTTCCTTGGACAAAGGATGAAGATCTGTGGGACATTCATGACTTGTCTCTCTTGAAAATGATTTCTTACAAAAGAGATCCCATGCCTTGTCTTCTGGTAAAGATTCCAATGTCAAGGTATGTCCTTGAGAAGCAAGTGCGGCTACATCACCTTCTCGTGTTGTGATTAACACTCTACTTCCCTTGTCATTACAAACAAGTGCCCTAGACAAGTTATCAAAGGCTTGTGGAGTCCAAACAACATCCAGTACGATCAAATACGTTTGTTGCTCCAGAAATCTCTTAAGTGTATCTTCAAGATATGTGATGTCCATCGTGGCGATGTTAGATGGAACGCTAGCTTTACCTTTGAAGAGTTCCTTGATTATATTCCTCAGGACATCTTCTATAGAATATGTTTGAGAGATGGAGACCCATGCGTGGCACTGAAATTTCTCTCTCACCTTCCTGTAGACATTTGCCGCTAAAACTGTTTTGCCAAGCCCTCCCATTCCATGTAAAGCTATCACAGAGCATTCCCCATCTTGACCTCCCAACCACTGCTCAAGTATTTCTCTGTTTTTGTCCACCCCAACTAGATCTTCTTCATCAAGGGAACGTGAAATGTTTGCTAGATCGTGGGACCTCTTGACAAAGTAATTTGAGTTGCTAGTATCTCGGTTGCTTATCATAGGAACCCAACGGTTTTTATCTCCGATAGGTGTGTCAGATCTTTCTCTAGTTCCTTCACCTTGGAAGCTATCTGGTTCAAAGAAAGCAGTGATCTTGGTTTTCTGAACATTTTCTTGAGGTAAAAGCAGCACCCTATATCATGTTCCTGACCAACTAGATACAAGTACTCATCCACCATATCCTCCGTCACATGTGCTACCTTCCGCACCTCACCCAACCAGCCCTCGTACACCTGATTGTTGTGGTTTCGAATGTCCATTTGGCAGAGAAAATAATGGATTAGACGAAGCTCCCTGACAACACGACCCATGCTGCCTTGCAGCTCTCCCAGTTGTGCCACAAACTTGGAAAACAGAGCACTGGTCTCCTGTGCTACTCCATTGGCCAAAGCAACCCCAATCTTATTAATGACTATAAGAAGGACGGTTCAGCCATTTTTCTCTCAAGAGTTGCTAATGCCTCACTGCTAGTTGGTGGCCTAGTTGCATATTTTCCTCAATATCTCCGGGATGACCATCTGCACAATGAATCAAGCGACACATTAGTTAAACTATTCATACAATGTGCTAGTAGCCATCTGCACTTGCCAAAAACTTCCTAAACACTGAAAATTTGAATAAGCATGACCTTTGAAAGTAATCCTCAATCTTCCCTGAATAATTGCTCAATCTCGTTCACTTTGTGCTGCCAGAATTCAGATTACAACTTCTGCATTGAAAGGAGACAGTTAATTTGGGGGCAAGCTAAGATAGCAAGAATATATACCAGGAATAAAACCTGACATACATGTGATGTAATTTGCCAGTATACGATCTTGGAGCCGTGGTGAGGTGCGCTTCTGAATCTGAAACCATCAGAATAGTCCCATATTTTGTGGAGTTGGAAACACTAGCCTTTTTGCTGCTAAATGAAGCCGTCAACAAGTAAGGAACACACCGCAGAATATTAAACAATTAACTTTTACGTCTAACTCTTTTCCTATGCATTGGCATTTTATATATGAATAAATAACAACAAATTTGAGGTAACCAATGCATATCATAATCAATAGCTTGCATTTTAAATAACATAGAAACATAAAGGGGATTCTTATTTCTTCCTCTCTCATAATAATTGCAAGCATTAAAGTTAAACATAACCACATAGTTTTGAATAGAATCACCACATAAAGACTTATCATCTAATGAGCATAATGGATCATCAAACTCAATCAAATCACTTTCATCCTCACTAGTAGGTGGACTAAAAACATCATATTCATCATTGTAATCATCATAAATGGGAGACATAGTATCGTTAAAATAAATTTTCACTTCCAAACTTGGGGGACTAAAACTATCATATTCATCAGAACAAACTTCCCCAAGCTTAAGGTTTTCCTTAGCATTAGCAATAAAGGTGTTCAAAGAATTAGTACTACCACAAACATGATTGTTATGCAAATAAAATTTAATTTTCTCCTCAAACACTTCATGTCCTAACTCAAGATAGATATTATATAGTTATATAATTGTTTGGTTGTTTTCTATTTTATAATTTTTTTGTGTTTTGAAATATAGGTTAGTGTCGTCGTGGTGAACAACAGATGCCTAGGGGTAGGCTTAAGTTTGGGGGCCGATTGGACGCTAGAGGATTCGGGGAGGGATTGTGCAATAGATATCACACGAACATACACACGATTTACCCAGGTTCGGGGCCCTCGTGAGGAGGTAAAACCCCTACTCCTGCTTGTCTGACTATATTTGTGCATCGATCCATATTACAAGAGTGATCCTTGAGCTGTATCTCTATTCTGAGCTAAACAGCACAAAACTCCTACGGGGAGAGGAGCTAGCAGAGAATGCTGGGGAGAAAATGAGCTAAGGAGGCTGCCTGCGCCATGTCCCTCGTCTCCTCCCCCTGGTGCTCTTTAAATAGAGAGAGCCCAGGGGACAACCAGGGGACAAGGGGGCAAGAAGCAATATTCACCGATGTGATTACTGGGGTCTAATCAGACTATCTCCCAATAGTGCAAACCATGTCTACAGTGGTCCTTGTCTTCTGGTCCGTGTCTGCAGCATCTCCTCGTCAACGATCTTATCCTCTGGTAGGTGGTAGCTGATACTGGCACTAGTAGTTGTCTCGGCAGGAATGATCATGAGACCTTGGCCTGTGTCGGGTCTGAATCTTTCAGTCGAGCGAGCTGAGCAATCGAGGTGCAGGGAACCATGCGGATCGTCACAGCGATCCGGACTCTGGGGAAGAGTAGGCGATGATTCGGTCGATCGTCACAGCGATCCGGGCGCTGGGAATCACGACCCAACCGAATCTGGGCGCAACACGCCGGCCCACCCGAGTCATGAGATCCGGCCCAGCCGGGTCGGGGACACTCGGGCCACCCGAGTCACGAGATCCGGCCCAGCCGGGTCGGGGACACTCGGCTCACCCGAGTGCAGAGCCGGCCCACCCGGGTCAGTGTAACCCGGTAGAGGGCATTCTAGGCCCAGCCGGGTCAGGAAACGTTCGGCCCATCCGAGTCCGAGGTAACTCGGCCCAGCCGAGTAGAACTATATGAAGCTAGGGAGCCACAGCCCATCCGAGGTAGCTGGATGATCCGGTCCAGTGAAGAATAAATCCGGATTGCATGGCTTAACTCGGCCCAGACTACCTCCTTGACCTTTTTCTTTATTCTTTACATATTTAATTCTCTTCTTATCTTCTTTTATTTACTCGACCACCCCACAACTTTGGGATACCGGGGTAACATCCCCGACATTAGTCCCCGAGGCTGCGGGGGACTCGCAGAGTCGCGCGCAGACTTACAAAAACAAATATCCAACACCAAAATATCCATAAAAGAATTATCTTGCCAGCACGGGCATCATCATAAGTATGTCGTTTAGCCATGCCCTCTAGATTAAACGCGCCATCCGGTTGACCGAGCTCACCCGAATCAACAACAAGATGGACAGTTTGCACTGGAAACGCGTCGCATGCACGGGCATGGCCACACATAGATGTTTCTGCCGACGTTGGGCGATTTGACACTCTGCCTGAGCATATTTCATATGTCGGATATCAACAGCTTTTTGCTGGATTGTTATTGTGCCTGCATGGGCATATTTTATATGTCGGTTTACCGACATCCGATGTCTCCAGCATTAGCTGGTTCGACATTTTGGCCTCTTGGGCATATTCCTTATGCCGGTTTCTACCACTTTGGGCTTTTTACCGTATAGATATGTCGGCAGCATGAGCTGGACCGACATACAGCCTGCTTGGGCATTATTTTATACCAGTTTCTAGCCTTTTTGGGCATTACCGAAATTGTATGTCGGCAGCATGAGCGGGACCGACATACAGCCATCCTCGGCTGATTCTGACATTCTGCCTTGATAGGCATTCGTCGGATAACGAATTGAGATTTATCCTCAACGCGTTACACTCGGTGAGTTTAGATATTTTTTTACTTGACACATCGAGATATTGATGCTATGATATTCTGATAAACTTGGTTAACTGAAGAATCATGATAGTCGGTAAAAGCTGATAAAGATAACAATTGTGTGATGCTTGATGATATGAGATAAATGCCGTGATATTTTGGCGAACCGAAATAAACGGCGATCCGAGATTTTGGAAGATGCCCTGATATTTTGGCGAACTGACATAAACAGTGATCTGGAGGTATTGCGCTGTCGATACTCTGATTTGCCGACATAGAATATGTCGGGATGACATGCCATTTATAACTCGGCAAGCCGATATTAAAGATCACACATGATTTGCTTCTGACGACATAATGAATCCAAGATGAATCAGAGTCGACCATGTCTCGGTAATGGACACTCCATTGATAAAACCGATTCCACCTTTCAGTGTTAGCTCAAGCATATATATATGTGAAGAATATTTGACTGAAACAGTAATTCCACTAACCGAGGTAAACCAGTTCTAGTACATGACGGAAATTAAATCTAACAGCAGATTCTAAGCACCAAGAACTAGACTCGGTTTCAACCGAGTCCCCGAGTAACTTTTAACATTTTAAGAAAAAGACATGCTCCGGAGTGAACGGGGCAGTCCCCGGGTCGAAAAGCCTGATCCCGGGGAAAATAAAATAAGCACCGGGCAGCTGCCGAGTTACTTTCTATCATATTTTAGGGATACTACCAACCGACTGGACAGGCCAGTCCCCGGGTCGAAGTAACTCGGTCCTGGGGAAAACGGCTAAGCAAGATAGAAAAGGGGGCAGTCCCCGAGTAGCTTTCGGAATCAACTAACCAGGATTTGCTGATGATGCTTGCTGCTGTAGGCTGCGCCTGCCGCTGCTTACAGCAGCAAGCTCGAGCTCGGGGAAGAATGGTGATGTCGAGTCCCCGAGTTGCTGAAGAGATCCCATCCAAGTTGATGATGCCCGGGAGGCTTACGAGTGCAGCGGCGGTGTTGACGTAGAACCGCCTGGCAAGCCAGGAGCACGGCCAGCCGACCGTGTCACCCCGGAGATTTGTTGACGACGTTGGCGCCGGTGAAGAAGAACTTGATGAAGCGGCCCGGCGAGCGGAAACACCGCGACGCCACGCGAGGTGCTCGCCGGAGTCGATGAAGAAGGTCCCGTCCGAAATTAGCCCAGCTAGCGCCACTACCAGCCCCACGGTGGGCGCCAACTGTCGTCGTGGTGAACAACAGATGCCTAGGGGTAGGCTTAAGTTTGGGGGCCGATTGGACGCTAGAGGATTCGGGGAGGGATTGTGCAATAGATATCACACGAACATACACACGATTTACCCAGGTTCGGGGCCCTCGTGAGGAGGTAAAACCCCTACTCCTGCTTGTCTGACTATATTTGTGCATCGATCCATATTACAAGAGTGCTCCTTGAGCTGTATCTCTATTCTGAGCTAAACAGCACAAAACTCCTACGGGGAGAGGAGCTAGCAGAGAATGCTGGGGAGAAAATGAGCTAAGGAGGCTGCCTGCGCCGTGTCCCTCGTCTCCTCCCCCTGGTGCTCTTTAAATAGAGAGAGCCCAGGGGACAACCAGGGGGCAAGAAGCAATATTCACCGATGTGATTACTGGGGTCTAATCAGACTATCTCCCAATAGTGCAAACCATGTCTACAGTGGTCCTTGTCTTCTGGTCCGTGTCTGCAGCATCTCCTCGTCAACGATCTTATCCTCTGGTAGGTGGTAGCTGATACTGGCACTAGTAGTTGTCTCGGCAGGAATGATCATGAGACCTTGGCCTGTGTCGGGTCTGAATCTTTCAGTCGAGCGAGCTGAGCAATCGAGGTGCAGGGAACCATGCGGATCGTCACAGCGATCCGGACTCTGGGGAAGAGTAGGCGATGATTCGGTCGATCGTCACAGCGATCCGGGCGCTGGGAATCACGACCCAACCGAATCTGGGCGCAACACGCCGGCCCACCCGAGTCATGAGATCCGGCCCAGCCAGGTCGGGGACACTCGGGCCACCCGAGTCACGAGATCCGGCCCAGCCGGGTCGGGGACACTCGGCCCACCCGAGTGCAGAGCCGGCCCACCCGGGTCAGTGTAACCCGGTAGAGGGCATTCTAGGCCCAACCGGGTCAGGAAACGTTCGGCCCATCCGAGTCCGAGGTAACTCGGCCCAGCCGAGTAGAACTATATGAAGCTAGGGAGCCACAGCCCATCCGAGGTAGCTGGATGATCCGGTCCAGTGAAGAATAAATCCGGATTGCATGGCTTAACTCGGCCCAGACTACCTCCTTGACCTTTTTCTTTATTCTTTACATATTTAATTCTCTTCTTATCTTCTTTTATTTACTCGACCACCCCACAACTTTGGGATACCGGGGTAACATCCCCGACAGTTAGTATGCAATGCAAACAAGAATAAAAGTTTAGCACAACGCTCCCCGGCAACGGCGCCAGAAAAGTACTTGATAATCCCCAAGAGCAAGGAATCACTGTAGCACAATTCGATAAGTATTTGAGTGTCGAACCCATGAGGAGCTGAAGGTAAACTATCTATTCTCTAAAGCCCTATAACCTTCTTATATGGCCTTTTACGGAAAGCAATAAATTTGAGTATGAAAGGAACTAACTAATGGCAGCAAGTGATGTGGAGAAGGTTTATCTAGCAACAAGTTTCTAAGAGCAAGTTTTCTGATGCAAGTTTCTAAGAGCAGTAAGTAGCAAGGATCTCAAGTAGCAAATATCTCAAGGGAGCAAATGTTCTGGCAATTGTTATTTCATTCGTGTGGTTGTCACAATTAGTGAAGCACATGTTTTAGTCTTAATTGTTTCTTCTAGGGGGGAGCCATAAATAGTTGTAGCCAAGTAAATGAGAAAATTACACAACTCTTATGATGGATCTCATGGCCAATTAAATGTGCAGCACAAGAATTATTAAGACATAATTGTCCCACCATAGCCTTAAGTTCTAGGGTCCCCAATAGAGTAACTTCATGATTCGATCTCGGGTTTACTTGTCCTCCCAAGTCCTCCTCACTCCATTACCTTACCGATGATCACCTTACATGCATTCCCCAACATATGCGTGCACTCATACATTGTACATCAAGACAATCATAAAAGATAACAAAACTTGTATGCAACCAATCAACGAACTATTTCACTAATGCCATGAACAAATCACTTCTAAACATAGATGGAGAGACACAATAGATCACGGGAAAAGTATATTGCATCATACATCATGTTTGCCAAGAGTTTACAGTGGAGAGATGGAGATGATCTTGCTGTAAATGTTGATGATGATCACGCCGGAGGGGGGTCACTACAAGAGAACTAGCCCATAGAGACACTATTTTGTTCCTGTAGAGACATTTATATTGTCTCTACATAGTTGTAGAGACATTTTCCACATTGTCTCAAAAGTGTCATGTAACATCCCAAATTTCAAAAAATTGCATTTCATGCATATCATGGCATCTTTGTTGCATTTGTGATTAATTATTTTTCCTAAAAACAGAAATATTTTTATTAAATTTTTATAAGAAAATGCCAATAAAGGCCATTTTTAATGCCAGTGGCAAACTTGTAAATAAAAATATTCAAAATATTTTGCAAATAAGTTATTCTGGTAAATATTTTAATTACAAGTTTTTACAATTTTATTTCATAATTTTTGGGCTTTTATTTTAAAAGTTATTAGCAATTTCAGAAAAGGTTTAAATCAAAAAAAAATGATGACGCACGCTGACGTCATCCGACCTTCCTCCTCCTGCCGGTGGCCATTCATGGCCGAAACCCCCCAACTCACATCCCACTCGAATCTGGCTTAATGCCGCACTCCCCCTCCCTCCCACGATGCCCCTCTTAATCCCCACCACCTCCTCTCCCTTTTGCCCCATTCTCCTCCACCCGAGAGCCACCAGGCCGCCCATACTCGAGCCCGCCGTTCCGCCTCTGTCCACCGCCATCGACCACGGTTTCCGGCCAACTCCGGCGTCCCCGTACCCTCTCGCCACCCCCTTTCTCTCTATCTCTTTGTCGCGCACCGGTTTGACACCTTTTGGCGCCGCTTTGTTCCCCAGATCAACGAGGACGACCACGTTCGGGCCGCCGCCTCCTCCAACTCCGGTGAGGAATTGAAGGAGCACCAGAGCACCCCGACACCGACGACCTCACCACCACGCCCACCTCGACCTCCTGCTCGTCGTGGTATGCGCTGCTCTCCCTCTCTCCCTCCGGTTGCGCCGGAACGACCGTGCCGGCCCGCCGCCGCGCGGGCTAGGTTTCCGGCCAGCCGCGCCGCTCGGCCCAGGCCGATCCATTTCAGGCTGCTGGATCTTGATCCGACGGCCTCGTTTTTACGTTTTTACCGAACCGGTACGGGCCAATCAGAAGCAGCCACGTCGCCCTATTCTTTTTCTGTTTTCTGTTTTAGGCAGAAAATCATCCAAACTTGTAAAATTCATATCTCCTAAACCACAAATCCAAATTTAGTGATTTTGATGTCTATGGATTGAGAAAAATGAGTAGAATCTAGTGGTATAGGTTTTGTTAATTTTTGTGTTGTGCATAAACTTGTTATTTGCAGATTGTGTATTAACTTATTTAGGCTATAAAATGAGTTTTACAAATCCAATTTGAGTGATTCAAATTGCAGAGGCTTTGTAATGATGTCCTCTATCCAGTAGCATGTTCATCATATTTTATTAAAATGTTTTTATGCAGAAACTTTAGAATTGGTGAGTTTGCCCTTATTTGAGTGTTTTAGAATTACTCCTATTAAGTAAATTAATAAAAAATTGATTTGTGGCATCATGCATATAGCACAACCAGAAAACAGAAAGTAACCTTATATTTGTGTTGTTGTAAAATTTTGCATATTCATGCATGGCATAATTTTTGTATTGTCACTTGTGTGAATTTTGTATGTTTATTTGTGTGTTTTGTATTTTTGTTAGATTATTCGGAGGGAGCCGAAGACTTTTGCAACTGCTACTCCTGCCACTCTTGTTGCCAAGGCAAGTGGCACACTTGCATATTTCTGTCCTATTATTTTGAATTATGCATATTGTAGTATTATTTGGAAAATTGCATGATAGGTTATTAGTATTGCTATGCTAAAAACTGTTTAGTATAGTTCCTCCTTTTACTAGTTGGTCTAGATGCACCTATGATAACTTGGTAGAATTTTAGTCTTGCCATGTAAAATGTTGTTTTTGATAAAACTAAAATAACTACTAAGTTGAAAGAACCTCCTGGGTGGATTTTGGTATTGCTTGGCGGTTGGAGTTGAGTGGCTGCTCGGGGCCATGTCTATGGTTTTACCCGAGTATGTGCACTTGTGGATGGCCACCCAGGGACAAAGAGATCAACGTTACTCCCTGTTTAGTTAGCTTCCAGTGCAGCCATTAGTCATATGGGCTCTGTCTTGATCAACTAAGTTGTGTGGACTCACCCCGGCTTGACAGGTGGTGGTAGAGGGTTGTAGATGGAACGTGTCAGGCCGGTATGGGGTGGGAAAATGCTTCTGAAAGATCTCGTCTTAACCTTCTTATTTTCCCCGAAGCACTAATGGAGTGTGAGGGATAGTTTGGGTTGGTTAAGTCTAGTGGTGAAAGTGCACAACCTCTGTAGAGTGTCAATCTAAGTACTTAGCCGTGTCCCCGGTTACGGACGATTCTGAGCAAGCTGGACGAGGACGTCAACGGAAGATCTCATCACTCTAATTTCTCTAAGTAAAATTTTGAAGGGCGAACAAGGGTATTTGAGACAATGGTTGTCATACCATACTTGTCTCGTTTAGATGAAAAAGTTTTATAAAGAGTTAGGAAAAAGTTGGCTTTCTGCAAAATATCCTTCAAACTCCACCAAGCCAAATATGCATATAGGTTACTAGAGTTGTTCCAATATGAGTCCTGATATCTTTTATCAGGTTGTTCTGATGAAGAGTGAGGTTCGTTAAGGGTTTCGAGTCTTCAACCGACATGCTCGCCTGTGGCTGCATGAAGATGATGAGGGCTCCATGAATAAAGTTATTTCCGCTGTTTACTCTTTGAGCTAGCCTTGAGCTATGCAAGTTGTAATGGATATTTTCCTAAGTACTTGGATCATTCGTGTAATAATTGATGCACTGTTGTGATATTCATCTTAACTATGTGTGCAAATGATTCGATCCAGGGATTTGCACTATACACAGGGATCGTGCCTATATTTTAAGTGCAGGTCCGCTACAGATGGTATCAGAGCACTGTGTTGCCTGTAGGTTCGAAACCCTAAGTTTGGATAGAAATAGGTGGACCAAAAATTATTTTCTAAGTTATAAAGTATACAAAAATTTCAGTATGCTTTTTTCCTTAAGTTTTACTCGTAACCTCTTGACATATGAAAATTTTAATCTCATATCTTGTTTCTTATACTTAAGGATGACGAGCTTCAACTTCAGCACCGCCGATGACTTCAAGGACACTCGTTTTGGTGGCTATCTCCTCGAGCTAGCTGGACTGTTGGAGCTACCCGTGCCGACGATCAAGGGCAATATTCTGAAGAAGTTCAACAAGGAAGCCTGTTGGGGGATCAAGGCCATCCAAGCTGGACGACAGACCGAGCCCCAGACTGATGCCATCGAGATCAAAGTGATTAGCGACTCCATGGAGAAGGGACTCAACCTCGTCATTCAGGACCTGATAGCACGCCTTTGCGGACGTCATCACCGGGAGCTGAGGGGTCACTACTTCCATCACTTTGGGAGACGGTCCGAAGAGGGAGAGCCTTATGACATCGACGCCGAAGATAGGTGCAAGTTTAAGCCCATATGTAGGTACCTTCAGGACTTAGAGAACCACCTCAATGACCTCCATGAAGATAGACACTCCGAGCTTTTGAAGAATGATGAGCTATGTGCCCAACTCAAGGAGAGTGAGAAGAAGATCCAGGCTCAAGAAGAAGAAGCCAAGGCCCAGCAGGAGTCGTTCAAGGCACAGGAGAAGAAGTTCCAGAATCAAGAGAAGAGAAACCAGGCAAAGAATAAGGAGATAAGGACCTTGAAGATGGAGCTTGCAAGCAATGAAGTGGAGCTAGAAGCTGACCATGACTTGATTGAGTGCCTTCGTGCAGAGAAGAGGGAGCTACAGGAGAAGAACTCCGCTCTGGAGAAGGAGTTGAAGGAGCTCAAGATGGCGCTTGACAAGGAGGGAATCACTATTGATATAGTGGAAGAGGATGAGGATGCCATGGTCGAGTAGACTAGTTAGCGAGACTACCATTCTTCTACTTCGATGCTACCTTTCGTTTTTGTGTTGACCTACCAACTTGTGGTATGGCAGTACAACCTTGGTGTGTTTTGCTTTCCGAATAATCTGTTAGTTTTTATTAAAAGTTTGTGTTGAGCTTGTGTTTGTTGTTGTTAATTTGGTGTTGACTGTTTGTCTGGGTATAATATTTCTTTAGTTCTTTCCATCTATACTTATCTATTCTTAAACCACAGATGCCTCCTCGTCGAAATCCCGAGAACAACAACAACAACACCGATGCTATGCTTCAACAGATGATAGCAGCACAGACTCAGCTGATGACAATGATGGCGCAATTCATGGCCAATCAAAATGCGCCGCCACCGCCACCACCCCCGCCACCACCACCACCCCCTCAAGTGGACAGACTTGCAAGATTTCTGAGGCTTAGGCCTAACAAGTTCTCAACTGCAACTGAACCTATTGTGGCAGATGACTGGCTTCGTTCTATGCACAAGGACTTGGTGACTTGTGAGTGCACCGACACTGAGATGGTGAGATTCACAGCTCATTTGTTGGAGGGGCCAGCAGCTCAATGGTGGGAAACATATCAAATCACCCACCCTCTGAATGGCTTGACTTGGGAAACCTTCAAGGAAGGCTTTCGTAATGCCCATATCTCTTCGGGCATTATGAACTTGAAGAAGGAAGAGTTCAGAAGTCTGAGACAGGGAAACAGGACGCTTAAGGAGTACATGGATGACTTCTATGCATTGTCCCATTATGCACCTGAATACATTGACACAGATGGCAAGAGGAAAGAAAAATTCCTCAAGGGGTTGTGTGACGAGCTGAAAATTCCTTTGACCGTCGCATACGCCCCAAATTATCAGGCCCTCTTGGACCAAGCCATCGCACTGGAAGATAATATCAAGAAGGCTGAAAACAGAAAGAGGAAGCTGAGTACCAACAAACACCATTCCGAGCCCTCATTCAAGAAGCACTTCTCGCATGATATGAGCCATGGACATAAACATGGTAACCACCACAGTGGAGGAAGCAACCACAAGCATCATGGTCATGACCACACAGGTGGATTCAAGGGAAACAATGGAGGCTACAAAGGAAATGGACATGCTGGCCATAATCATAACCATGGACAGCATCGCCCAAATCTAGAACACAAGAGGGATCTCGGCCAAGTGACTTGTTACAAGTGCAAGAATAAGGGCCACTATGCAACTGAATGCCCAGAAAAGAAGGCTGAAGAAGCTAAGCCCAACCCTTTCCAGAAGGGACATGTGAACCACGTCAATGTGGAAGAAGTTTATGATGAACCCGATGCTGTGATTGGTACATTCTTGCTTAATTCATTTCCAGCATTAGTCTTATTTGATACTGGAGCATCGCATTCATTCATTTCAAGAGCTTTTGTAAACAAACATGGGCTAGCAGTTGAAAACATTGGGAAACCTCTTAAAGTAAGTTCTCCTGGTGGAGAAATGATAGTGAACTCAGGGTGTAGACAACTAGTTATGGAAGTTGGAAAACACCCGTTCCCCGCGGACTTAATTATCCTAGAAACCCAAGGTTTGGATGTCATCATCGGGATGGATTGGATGACTCGTTATGAAGGGATTATTGATTGCGCAAACAGAACAATCACCCTCACCACACCAGAAAGAAAGAAGATAAGGTTCCGATCAAGGTTTGAACTGAAGAAAGTTAGGCTTAATTCTCTTAAGGGGGTTAGCCTAGGAGATGTCCTAATAGTGAAGGAATATCCAGATGTGTTTCCAGAAGAATTACCGGGAATGCCACCCGATAGAGATGTTGAGTTCCTCATTGAACTAAAACCGGGTACGGGACCAATTGCTAAAAGACCATACCCAATGGCCACAGATGAATTGAAAGAACTCAAGAAGCAACTTGACGAGCATCTGCAGAAGGGATTTATACGTCCAAGTTCCTCACCATGGGGAGCACCAATTCTGTTCGTCCAGAAGAAGGATAGTACACAGAGGCTAGTCACGGACTATCGAGCACCGAATGAGCAAACCATCAAGAATAAGTACCCCCTACCCAAAATCAATGATCTCTTCGATCAATTGGAGGGTGCTTGTGTCTTTTCTAAAATCGATCTTCGATCAGGGTACTTCCAGATGAAAGTCAGAGAAATGGACATACCCAAGACCGCGTTTACCACTAGATACGGTCTATATGAGTATACGGTGATGCCATTTGGTTTGACCAATGCACCAGCATATTTCATGAACATGATGAATAAAGTGTTTATGGAATTTTTGGATAAGTTTGTTGTTGTATTCATCGATGACATCTTAGTCTATTCTAAAAGCCATAAGGAGCATGAAGAACACTTACATTTGATATTACAAAGGCTCAGAGAGCATAAACTATATGCCAAATTCAGCAAATGTGAATTTTGGTTGGAGCAAGCTGGATTCCTAGGACACGTTGTGTCTAAGGATGGAATTGCGGTGGATCCTGAAAAAGTATCCGCGGTGACTAACTGGGAACCACTGAAGAATGTTGGGGAAATCCGCAGTTTTCTAGGTCTGGCAGGATACTACCGGAGATTCATTGAGAATTTCTCCAAAATTGCCAAACCTATGACTGAATTGCTGAAGAAGGGTAAGAAGTATGAATGGTCCGAAGATTGTGAATCTAGCTTTCAAGAACTGAAGAAGAAATTAGTATCCGCCCCTGTTCTGTGTCTGCCAGATATAGAGAAAGATTTCCAAGTCTATTGTGACGCTTCACGTCATGGCTTGGGAAGTGTGTTAATGCAAGGAGGCAAGGTAGTGTCTTATGCTTCAAGACAGCTTAAGAAGCATGAAGTTAATTACCCCACTCATGACTTGGATTTAGCTTCAGTGGTGCATGCTTTGAAGACATGGAGGCAATATTTGTTTGGCAACCGTTGTGAAGTGTTCACTGATCACAAAAGTGTGAAATATATCTTTACCCAGAAGGAGTTGAATATGCGTCAGAGGAGATGGTTAGAACTTATCAAAGACTATGATTTGAGTATACAGTACCATCCTGGAAAAGCCAACGTAGTGGCTGATGCTTTGAGCCGCAAGGTCTATGTAAATGGACTTACGGCAGGAGAATTACCTGAAGATTTATGCAAAGAATTTAAGGACCTTAGGTTGGAAGTGGTACCTGAGGGATTCTTAGCATCATTAGAAGTACAACCTCTTTTGGTGGACAAAATCAAGGAAGCACAGAAAGGTGATAAAGTGATGGAAGAAATCAAAAAGAACCTGAGCGAAGGCAAGGCCAAAGGTTTTCGGGAAGATGAAAACGGTACCATGTGGTTTGGGAAACGCATTTGCGTACCGCAAGATGAAGCCCTTAGGAAGTTGATTCTTCAACAAGCTCATGACTCCCCTTACTCAATACATCCAGGTAACACTAAGATGTATATGGATGTTAAGGAGAGATTCTGGTGGAATGGTTTGAAGAGAGATATCGCTGAGTATATCGCAAAATGTGATGTATGCAGTCGTGTGAAGGCCGAACACCAGAAGCCAGCAGGATTACTACAACCGTTACCAGTGCCAGACTGGAAATGGGAACAAATTGGGATGGATTTCATCACAGGTTTACCACGAACCAAATCGGGATATGATTCGATTTGGGTTATAGTGGACCGTCTAACTAAGGTAGCTCACTTCGTGCCCGTGAAGACTACCTATACAAGTGCCAAGCTAGCAGAAATCTATATGAAGAAAATTGTTTGCTTACACGGAGTTCCTAAGAAGATTGTATCTGATAGGGGTACCCAATTTACCTCTCATTTCTGGAAGCAATTGCATGAATCACTTGGAACCAGGCTGGAGTTTAGCACAGCTTTCCACCCACAGACTGATGGACAGACAGAAAGAGTAAATCAAATTTTAGAGGATATGCTGAGAGCATGTGCATTGGACTATAAGTCTAGCTGGGATGATAACCTTCCATATGCTGAGTTCTCTTACAACAATAGTTTTCAAGTCAGCATTGGAATGTCACCTTTTGAAGCCCTGTATGGAAGGAAATGCACTACACCATTACTTTGGAGTGGTGTAGGAGAGCGTAGTCTATTTGGACCAGATATAATTAAAGAAGCAGAAGAGAAGGTGAGATTGATCAAAGATAGACTGAAGGTTGCCCAATCTAGACAGAAGAGTTATGCTGACTCCAAACGAAGGGAGATCGTTTATGAAGTAGGTGATAGAGCCTATCTTAGAGTTTCACCACTTCGTGGTGTAAAGAGATTTGGGATCAAAGGAAAGTTGGCACCTCGATTTATCGGACCCTACAAGATCTTGTCTCGCAAGGGAGAAGTAGCTTATGAGTTGGAACTACCGGAGGTCTTATCGGCTGTCCATAATGTTTTCCATGTGAGCCAGTTGAAGAAATGTCATCCGGAGATGGCAGAAACACCACTAAGAGATACAGTGCCGCTAAGAAGTTCAACTGGAGAGCGATCTTACTTATGAAGAGAAGCCTATAAAGATCTTAGAGACAGCATAAAGGGTTACTCGTACCAAAACCATCAAGTTCTGCAAAGTCCAATGGAACCATCATACTGAGGAGGAAGCCACATGGGAGCGAGAAGATGATCTCCGAGAAGACCACCCTCACCTATTTTCTAGCCAACCCGAATCTCGGGGACGAGATTCATCTTAAGGGGGTTAGGTTTGTAACATCCCAAATTTCAAAAAATTGCATTTCATGCATATCACGGCATCTTTGTTGCATTTGTGCATTTGTGATTAATTATTTTTCCTAAAAACAGAAATATTTTTATTAATTTTTTTTATAAGAAAATGCCAATAAAGGCCATTTTTAATGCCAGTGGCAAACTTGTAAATAAAAAGTATTCAAAATATTTTGCAAATAAGTTATTCTGGTAAATATTTTAATTACAAGTTTTTACAATTTTATTTCATAATTTTTGGGCTTTTATTTTAAAAGTTATTAGCAATTTCAGAAAAAGGTTTAAATCAAAAAAAAATGATGACGTCACGCTGACGTCATCCGACCTTCCTCCTCCTACCGGTGGCCATTCATGGCCGAAACCCCCCACTCACATCCCACTCGAATCCGGCTTAATGCCGCACTCCCCCTCCCTCCCACGATGCCCCTCTAAATCCCCACCACCTCCTCTCCCTTTTGCCCCATTCCCCTCCACCCGAGAGCCACCAGGCCGCCCATACTCGAGCCCGCCGTTCTGCCTCTGTCCGCCGCCGTCGACCACAGTTTCCGGCCAACTCCGGCATCCCCGTACCCTCTCGCCATCCCCTTTCTCTCTATCTCTTTGTCGCGCACCGGTTTGACACCTTTTGGTGCCGCTTTGTTCCCCAGATCAACGAGGACAACCACGACCACGTTCGGGCCGCCGCCTCCTCCAACTCCGGTGAGGAATTCAAGGAGCACCGGAGCACCCCGACACCGACGACCTCACCACCACACCCACCTCGACCTCCTGCTCATTGTGGTATGCGCCGCTCTCCCTCTCTCCCTCCGGTTGCGCCGGAACGACCGTGCCGGGCCGCCGCCGCGCGGGCTAGGTTTCCGGCCAGCCGCGCCGCTCGACCCAGGCCGATCCATTTCGGGCCGCTGGATCTTGATCCGACGGCCTCGTTTTTATGTTTTTACCGAACCGGTACGGGCCAATCAGAAGCGGCCACGTCGCCCTATTCTTTTTCTGTTTTCTGTTTTAGGCAGAAAATCATCCAAACTTGTAAAATTCATATCTCCTAAACCACAAATCCAAATTTAGTGATTTTGATGTCTACGGATTGAGAAAAATGAGTAGAATCTAGTGGTATAGGTTTTGTTAATTTTTGTGTTGTGCATAAACTTGTTATTTGCAGATTGTGTATTAACTTGTTTAGGCTATAAAATGAGTTTTACAAATCCAATTTGAGTGATTCAAATTGCAGAGGCTTTGTAATGATGTCCTCTGTCCAGTAGCATGTTCATCATATTTTATTAAAATGTTTTTATGCAGAAACTTTAGAATTGGTGAGTTTGCACTTATTTGAGTGTTTTAGAATTACTCCTATTAAGTAAATTAATAAAAAATTGATTTGTGGCATCATGCATATAGCACAACCAGAAAACAGAAATTAACCTTATATTTGTGCTGTTGTAAAATTTTGCATATTCATGCATGGCATAATTTTTGTATTGTCACTTGTGTGAATTTTGAATGTTTATTTGTGTGTTTTGTATTTTTGTTAGATTATTCGGAGGGAACCGAAGACTTTTGCAACTACTACTCCTGCCACTCTTGTTGCCAAGGCAAGTGGCACACTTGCATATTTCTGTCCTATTATTTTGAATTATGCATATTGTAGTATTATTTGGAAAATTGCATGATAGGTTATTAGTATTTCTATGCTAAAAACTGTTTAGTATAGTTCCTCCTTTTTACTAGTTGGTCTAGATGCACCTATGATAACTTGGTAGAATTTTAGTCTTGCCACGCAAAATGTTGTTTTTGATAAAAGTAAAATAACTACTAAGTTGAAAGAACCTCCTGGGTGGATTTTGGTATTGCTTGGCGGTTGGAGTTGAGTGGCTGCTCGGGGCCATGTCTATGGTTTTACCTGAGTATGTGCACTTATGGATGGCCACCCAGGGACAAAGAGATCAACGTTACTCCCTGTTTAGTTAGCTTCCAGTGCAGCCATTAGTCATATGGGCTCTGTCTTGATCAACTAAGTTGTGTGGACTCACCCCGGCTTGACAGGTGGTGGTAGAGGGTTGTAGGTGGAACATGTCAGGCCGGTATGGGGTGGGAAAATGCTTCTAAAAGATCTCGTCTTAACCTTCTTCTTTTCCCTGAAGCACTAATGGAGTGTGAGGGATAGTTTGGGTTGGTTAAGTCTAGTGGTGAAAGTGCACAACCTCTGTAGAGTGTCAATCTAAGTACTTAGCCGTGTCCCCGGTTACGGACGATTCTGAGCAAGCTGGACGAGGATGTCAACGGAAGATCTCATCACTCTAATTTCTCTAAGTAAAATTTTGAAGGGTGAACAAGGGTAGTTGAGACAATGGTTGTCATACCATACTTGTCTCGTTTAGATGAAAAAGTTTTATAAAGAGTTAGGAAAAAGTTGGCTTTCTGCAAAATAGCCTTCAAACTCCACCAAGCCAAATATGCATATAGGTTACTAGAGTTGTTCCAATATGAGTCCACAAAGTGTCACTTGCTAGTTCCATTTTATATGGTTCTGACCCACCTTGTTGATATCTTTTATCAGGTTGTTCTGATGAAGAGTGTGGTGCGTTAAGGGTTTCGAGTCTCAACCGACATGCTCGCCTGTGGCTGCATGAAGATGATGAAGGCTCCATGAATAATGTTATTTCCGCTGTGTACTCTTTGAGCTAGCCTTGAGCTATGCAAGTTGTAATGGATATTTTCCTAAGTACTTGGATCATTCGTCTAATAATTGATGCACTGTTGTGATATTCATCTTAACTGTGTGTGCAAATGATTCGATCCAGGGATTTGCACTATACACAGGGATCGTGCCTATATTTTAAGTGCAGGTCCGCTACATGTCACTACGTGCAGTGTCTCTTAGACGGTAGAGTCATTTTACCGAATGTCTATACGTGCAATATGGTCACTTTGTAAAGACATTAGGTTGTGTATCTACACATTTAGAGGCACTTTAAAGATACACTTGGAATATGAATCTATAGGTATAGGGGCACTTTCATGCAGCATTTTAACTTGTCTCTAAACATCAATAGACATTTTTGGTGTGGCAATATCTCTAGAAATGTAGAGACGTGTAAGCGAGGCGTTTATTCGGTCTTCTTTTCTAGAAACATTTCTATGGTAAATGTAGAGGCATCTTTGCATGTCCCGAGAGAGAAAATCATGGAGGCACTATTTTATGTCTTTCCTAAGATAAAAGATGGTTACTCTCTAAAAGAGAGAAACTATCAAGATTCAATAACAACATAATACGTATACAAAATACTATTATGACATAGGAACAACATATAACTGGATCCTCATTCATAGCAACTGTCAATAGAGATACACTGAGATTTCACTAATTGCAAATAAAAAATTGAGTATTAAACATAAACATTGGCACGGGCGTGTGTAAGCTAGATGCTCAAGAAACAAGAAATGGAAAAAAATGCACAAATAACAACCTCCCTTGCAGGACAACATCACAAAACCCAAAAAGCAATAGTCTAGAATTATACACACCTCTAGACCATAAGACAAGCACTATAAAGTTCCCTTCCGAGCTACTGTCGCCAGCCACCATATGGAGTAAAATACAAAGACCCTGCAATCATCAAACCAGTGTAACTTCAGTCTAATGAGCAAGATGATACAGGAGTGATGTATTCCTCCTATCATAGATTCAAACCTTTGGTCAAGCATAAGAAGATTTCTAACAGACACCACATGAACCATAGAAACATCAGCAAGTTGATTGGACTTAGATCACACATGATAAAAGACAGCAGGAGTTTTATAAAAATTCCAACAAAAGAGGAACAAGAAGTATATCCCACCTACCTAATGAAGCAGACTATGAACAATCTAATTTTGTGAACTATCCAGAACTCTTTCCTCAATCTAACAAGATCTTGTATGCATGCTACAGTGGAATATACCTGCAATGAAGAACATCATAGGATTTCAGGTTCAGTAAGTTGTGATGTAGCTATTCAAACTAAAGAAGCCAGCAAAAGGATTTAACAATTCTAATTACACATGGAATAATACTTATTCTGTTTCGGGCATACATTTACTCCCTAAACAAAAAATTCAACTTGCTTTTCAGTTTAGTTACAGTCTTATGTTACTCTGCTACAGGAGTCAAAGTGGAAGAAAGAAACAAACAAGAATGTTGAACTGAAACTGATTTGTGTTTTTGTGAGCTTAACTGCAGTAACATGATAACTGAAAATGAGGTCAAATAGACATGAAATTTTGCATCTAAACCTTTTGACAGTGCACATGGATTTGCGAAGAAAAAAGTTGCATTGACCAACACAGTACTGGTGATTGGGATTGTATCTGTGAAGTGTGAACCACCTCCTATTCTAGGATAACCATAGAACAAGAAATTCTTACATTATACACACAAAAATCTAGGATACAGATGTACTTGCACGCTAACAACAGATCTTCAGTGTTGAATATGTAAAATCTAGGCTTAAAGCTATATGTCTCCCTAGAGTTTTATTCTTGGGATTAGTAGCAACGAAGAGTGAGAGCGAGAGCACCCACCGACAGTCGAAGCCGGAGAAGCTCCTGCATGGTTGCCGACCTGATCCTGGAGTCCAGGTAGAAGAGTCCTAGCAGCACCCCAACCTGAAATCTAAAAACAGAGAGACAATTAGAGAATATGGGCTGTAACTAAAGGGGAAATTAGAGGAATAGATTCAGCAAATAGGAGTTATTCATGAATCATGAGCCAGTAGCCACCATTAACCGAGCAGCGATAGAGCAACACCATCCCTTCATTCAAGGTCAGGTCCAAGAACGACATCTGACCGTGCAGCGACCGGCCCGGCCTCCACGGCTTGCCACCGCTCCACAACGGGCTCGGTATCCTGGACCTGAATCGACTGCTCTCTCCATCAGCGACGTCGGAGAAGCAGCTGGAGCCCTGGGAGTCGAGGGTCGTCTCGGCGCCCTAACCGCAGCCCTCAGAGCGGATGCGTGGCGCCTCGTCGTGCTAGAGGGGCAGGGTCCCCACGACGAGGAGGAGGATGGTGCGCCGGGGAATATAGACGAAGGAGTGAGAGGAAGGCACCGGCCTCAGGGTAGGATCTGGAGCAGATCGGTCGCCGGACGTTTCTCAGGTGGGGATCTGGAGAGGGACGAGAGAAAGGGAAGAGGATTATGTGGTAGTGGAGACGTGTGATAGGATATGGTTGGAGGAAATTCCGGACCAAGTTTTTCAACCATGCGCGCGTACACTCTCCCGCCATGGAGTTAGAAATTTTCGATTCGTCTCAAAGTATTTTGTTGCCGAGTTTACATGAAAAACACTCGTTAACAATATTTTTTTGTTTTTATTTATTTTATGAAGCAAGTTTATACATGATAATAGAAGTTTTTTTATAAACTATGTCAAAACCCATATTTATTATTTTTCTTAACAATTAATACATAAAAAAGAACTAAACACAGTTGTAATTTAAATTTAAATTATTTTCGAGAAATCATCGCAAACTATGAAAGTAGCTATAAATCAAGAAAATTCTTATAACTAGGGATTGGCCATCCAATATGGTCTATTTTGCATGTAAAATGACTCTACCAATAAGAAATTCTTGTCTCTCATAATAACTTTACAAAGGTGGTAAGAGACATTGGGAAGAGTGCCTCGAATGAGATGTCTCTATTGTTGAGGCAATCTAAAAAATGCCTCATATAATGTCTTTACATGCAGACAAAGAGACATTTGGAGGATGTCTCTAGACATATGTCTCTACTGCTAAGGCATTATCTAAAGTGTCTCTCTTAATGCCTCTACGGCAAACTGGATTAGGATTTAAGAGACATACTGAAAAGTGCCTCTAGAACAATGTCTCTAATGCATGTTTTTGTTGTAGTGGGGTGGAGCCCTCCGGAGGTGGATTCCGGCGGCGTTTCCCCCCTCCGATCTTCTCCGGCGGCAGCCTTCTGTCTCTCTGTTTCTGGTTTTGTGTTCTCCGCCGCCTCCTTTTGGAAAACGTCGGGGGCTCTTTATATAGTGTTTTAGGTCACGAGGAAGTTTTAGGAAGAAGGATCATCGCAAACGGGGCCACGAGGGCAAAAGAGGTGGCCCCACGCGGCCAGGTACAGGGGCCGCGTGGGGCACCCTCTTTTGCCCCTCCGGCCTCCGTTTGCTTGCTTCCTTCGCTCCAAGGTCTTCCTCCTTCCAAAAAAATGATCCCCGTAAACTTACAGCTCATTATGACGTCGTTAAGGCCCTGAAATAAATAAGAAAAGAAATAGGGGTTTTCTGCCTGCGCAGGATTAATTCCATAGATAGGGGAAATCATTATTAATTACCAAAAATCATTAAATAACAGTAATATACCCCTTATATGATGCAAATATGAATGGAAAACTGTAGCGGCCCGACCCCAGAACTATAGAGTGAAGCATTGTACAACCGGTCATGCTACACAATCGAAGGTTACTGGGTTTACCAATCCCAGGCCAAAACCTTTGGCAGGTGTGCTCGGAATGGATCATCGACACACAACACCTCGATCTTGTCATAAACTCAGACATCGCTATCACGTATAATTAAGAGACCGAAACTTGTGGAACAACTGGCACATCACAGACTCTACGACACAAAGAAATCATAGAGCAACTCATATAATTGAGAAAGATACAAATGACACATCAGAGGTCACAGACCCATCATTACACAAGCGGAAGCAAATATAGTTGTCTAAACAACAAGATCCAAATTATGGCCTAAGAGGCCTACACATAAACATAACCCATGCCAACTTGTTCCGTCGTCCCAAGCTGCCACCTGGGAACCCCAGACTACTCGTCGATGTCAACGTAGAACCCACCTTCCAGTTCGGTGACGTCCTCCTCTGAAACAAGTAATAATCAACAAAGCAAGGCTGAGTACGACGTACTCGCAAGAATTAGTAGGGCGATATAGGCCCGATGCTGTTTGGCTTCAAAGCTATATAGTAGTTGTTTTGCATAAAGCTAGTTTTTATCCTTCCGAAGACTAAGACTCATGGCATCGACTACTCAGAGGTTTTTCATAAGGGGATAAGATAGTAAATTTTTCTTCTTCGGTCCCCATGGAACCTACATCATTCAGAATCACCACTTATCTTTCACCAAGGCACTCCCTCGAATCTCCCTCGAGGAAATGAACATTTTATCACACGTTGATTATGCAACCTCTAGCTGCCATTTAATTAAGGTTCAGGTTTTCTATGATCTTATCGTCTATTTCCAGGTTGTCCATAACCGTGGACACGGCTTTTCGAAAAGATTAAACCCTGCAGGGGTGTACTGTTTTTAGCCATCGGTACCGTCCGACCCCTTGCCTACGCAATTAGCTCTCTTCCGGGGAAAGCCGGCAGGGCGGGCGTGGTTAAACCTTTACAAAGCGTGAGACTATCCAAGGGTCATTGTGACGACATGACAAGTTCAGCGCCTATTTCAACACCCTGCCCCATCGCCACTCCTATCACCATCATCATCATCATCATCATCATCATCATCATCTTTTTCATCACCAGTCACACACTCGCAAATGGAAATCGCAAACTAGAGAACCCTTGGATACGCCCGCACAAATTATTCGGTTAAAGGGGGTTCCATATGCCCCCACCGTTGGAAGCACGCTCGTCTTGGTTCAAGAGGTAAAGAACTCTTAGCCTAGGCGGCAAGAATGAGGAAAAACACCAACAACCTTGTTGGCAACTCATCCAAGCCTTTTAGCAAGTATTTATGTATCACAACTCCACCAATGTCCGATCATTCAAACCACTTCACAATTATAGAAATTATTCAACGGACAACTTAAGCATTCGACTAAGCATGACTAAGCATATCTAAGCATAACATACATCAGATATGATTTATCTCAGGCCAACACATCAAGCTATGGTTCATCGGTAGGGAAACATAGTAGTGGTTCAGGGAGCATGCAAGTTGTAGGAATTCTATCCACTGAACAAAGTTGTTGCTAGAATCGGACGCAATATTATGGTGGATAAAATACTTGTACTAATAGGGTGAGATATGCCAAGAAGGTTAGGTTAGCTCTTGCCTTGTTGATAAAGATGGTCGCAATGGTTGTCGAGGTATTGTGGTGGAACCTCGACTCCTGAATCTAACGGAACACCAACAACAACAAGAGACGAAATAAATAACTCGAATACAAGGTGCAATGCACAATCATGATGAGATGGTCATATTATGCACTGAAAATGTATTGGGCATGTCCCACAAGTTAAATGGAACCCCTAAAATAAATATTGCAATAAACGGGTTAAAACTCCACATTTAACTTAGTGAATTAGGTAATTATCTAAAATGTCCAGTACTGAAATTGAGGTATATATGCATGAAAATGACATTATTAGATAGGTATTAATCCACTAATCATTTTGGTATATCATTTGCAATTTTTGAGTTAATATTTAACAAGTTATGACATTTCCAATAATTGATTTAATTCCGCCATTTTATTTATTTTTAATAAACAGCACCAAAATTAAATCTACAACTCTCTAAAAAGACATAAACTTGTAGTGGGTTGCTTACTGAACAATTTGAGCTATTATTCATAATTTTTGAGTAAACAAAACTCAAGTTGTTGATTTTCCTAGAATTGGAATTAAATCTGTCATTTTAATAATTTTAATTAAACAAAAATTTAAATGTTCATTATTGCATGGAAATGGAACTAACATTTAGATGTTATTTTCCTGAACATTTTGAGATCTTGTTAATAATTTTTGGATCAAAATTCATAAAGTTATGAATTTTATAAATTACATCTATATTCTCTCATTTTATTTTATTTAATTAAAACAGGCAATTTAAATTTAACCAAAAATCCAACTAATGGCACTAACATTTAGAGTTTATTTAGCTGAGCATTTTGACATATTATTTACATTTTTCTGAATTATAAAACTCTAGATATGAATTTCCAAAAATTTGAATAACTCATAGATGATTTGCATTTCACATTTAATTTTCAATTTCAAAAATTCATTTGCATGTGGGAGTTGCATATTTGAACAGGTTATGAAATTCTAAACATTTTGATAGCTCACTCATGATTTTTGGATCTACCAATTAAAAGATATTACATTTTCTAGTTTCTGTTATTTTCTGAAATTCACAAAAGGATGAACAATGATGCAAGCATGACGTCATCTGGAGGGTTGCGGCTCTGTCGATCATCAATTCGTCCGAAAACAGTGAAATTGGCCACGGGCACCTTGCCTACGAGCTAGAGGGGATGGAGGCGAGTCGGGGGGAGCGGAGGGAATGACCAAATGGTCACCGGAGGCTCGCCGGTGACCATGGACAGCGGCGGTCGGCGGCCTCTCGCACGGAGGCGAGGATGCAGAGGGGGAGGGGGAAGAGGGAGTGGTCCAGGAGGTGCGCAAGCTCACCACGAGCACGTGGCCATGGTTGGAGTCGGCGGGGGAGGGCCGACGGCGGCGTGATGATGCTAGAATGGCGGCGGTCGGCGCGGGAGGAGAACGCTCGATTCCGCCGGTCTAGTGCTTCCCGACCAGCAGCACCTGGTCAAGCAGAGGGAGGAGGTCGAGGAGGAGCTCGTGGCGGTGCTGGCTAGCTCCGGGGTGGCCGGAGGCGACGGCAAGGTGCGGCGGCCGGAGGCGGGAATGGCGGCTGCAGAGCTCGGCTAGGGTTAGGTTTTCAGCAGGGGAGAGAGGGAGGAGTGAGGGAGCTAGGGCAGCGGTGGAGCTTCTTATCCACCCAGGGAGTGCGGGAGCGAGCTGGTGCATCGAGGACGGTGGCGAGCGCTCGGTCGCTACAGCCATGGTGTCGCTACAGCGCCGGGACGATGGCACTTTGCGGATAACCCCCTGCCTACCTTTTCCTTTTCTGTTTTTATTTCTTTAAATGAAACAGCAGCCTTTTCTATTTAATTTAGGCACCAAAACACTTCTAAAAATTATGTAAATATTCATGGAGGCTCAGAAGGATATAAGTGATCTCACCATATTTTTGATTTGAATTTTTGGAAAGGTTTAATTGGTTTCAAATTCAAAGTTGATTTGCAACTATTTGAAGTTCTCATTTTTAATTGAGGCCCTTAAACCTTTTTATAAAATCTAGAAAAATTCACAGAGCCAATATATATTATTTGGAACCTGTGATAAAATTTGCAGCCCATTTTAAAAACATTTCATGTGTTAACATTTCAGAAATTGCTCTCTTGCAATTTGGCTTTAATTAAATATTTGCATTTTCAAATGTATTTAAATTTGGCAACAATTATATTTGTATTTGTTTGGAACTTCCTGGACAAATATGAGAATTTGAAATGAGATCTGATCACTATTTAGGTCATCACATTTGGTTTCCCAATTGTTGCCCCCTTGTTATTTCATGTGAGGCAATTATAATGATGGATGCCATGATGCACTTGAGTTGCAAAACGTGAAAAATTTACTCATGTTTTCAGGTACCAAAAGTGGGGCTGTTACAACTCTACCCCCCTTACAAGAATCTCGTCCCGAGATTCTAGGCTTGAGTGAAGAAGGCGGGGTATTCCTGACGAAGACTAGTTTCGCGTTCCCAGGTTGCTTCTTCTTCAGAATGGTTAGACCACTGGATTTTTAGGAACTTGATGGTTTGATTACGAGTTTTCCTTTCCGCTTCATCCAAGAGACGGACAGGATGCTCACGGTAAGTCAGATCTTCCTGAAGGTCCAACTCTTCATGGTTAACCCCACGAGCAGGATCTTGAAACAACGACGGAGCTGGGAGACATGGAACACATCATGCACATCCAGGAAATTTTATGGAAGCTCGAGTTGATAAGAGAGATCTCCTCGCTTGGCTAGAATGGTGAAGGGACCAACGAAACGAGGTGCCAATTTTCCCTTGATCCCGAAACGACGAACGCCTCGAAGGGGAGAGACTCGAAGGTAGGCTTTGTCACCAATTTCATAGTGAACCTCCTGATGATGCTTGTCATAGTAGTTTTTCTGCCTGGACTAAGCAATCTTGAGATTTTCCTGAATGATACGGACCTTCTCCTCAGCCTCATTGATCACATCAGGACCAAAGAATGGCCTTTCTCCGGTTTCAGACCAGTTTAGAGGAGTCCGACACTTCCGTCCATAGAGAACCTCAAAGGGGGCCATCTGCAGACTAGCCTGATAACTGTTGTAGGAAAACTCGGCGAGGGGAAGGTACTTTTCCCAACCTTTACTAAAAGAGATGACACAGGCCCGAAGCATGTCTTCCAGAACTTGGTTTACTCGTTCAGTCTGACCATCGGTCTGAGGATGATAAGCCGTACTGAAGTTGAGGCGGGTACCCATAGCAGTTTGGAAACTCTGCCAGAACTTGGACACAAATAGGCTCCCACGATCCGAGATGATCCTCAGTGGAACCCCATACAAAGGAACAATCCGGGCCATATACAAGTCAGCAAGTTGGCTTGCTCGGATATCGTCACGAACTGGAAGGAAGTGAGCGACTTTGGATAGACGATCAATGACTACCCAAATAGCGTTATTTCCCTTTTGAGACTTTGGGAATCCAGTGATGAAGTCCATGCCAATTTCATCCCATTTCCACTCAGGAATGGCTATAGGGCGAAGAGTACCAGCTGGCCTTTGATGTTCAGCCTTCACACGACGACAGACGTCGCATTCAGCAACGTACTTGGCGACTTCCCGCTTCATGCGAGTCCACCAGAATCTGCTGCGGAGATCTTGGTACATCTTGGTACTGCCAGGGTGGATGGATATGGGAGAATCATGAGCTTCTTGGAGTATCACCTCCTTCACAGCCCCACTCTTGGGCACCACTAGACGATCCTCAAAATAGACAGCTCTAGAGTCATCGATGGAGAAACAATTAGCCTTTCCACTGGCGATATTCTTCTTGATCTTGTTGATGCCAGCATCCTGCAGCTGAGCTGCCTTGATCTCATCCTCAAGAGTGGACTTGATTTCCAAGTTTGCCAGAAATCCTGAGGGAACAAGATCTAGGTTCAAGCGGGCAAATTCCTCATGAAGAGCAGGTTGAGCCCTTTTGACCATCAAGGTATTGCAATAAGACTTGCGGCTCAGAGCATCTACCACGACATTGGCCTTGCCAGGCTGATAGTTGAGGGTCACATCATAGTCCTTGATTAGTTCCAACCATCTTCTCTGCCTCAAGTTCAGATCCGGCTGGGTGAACAGGTACTTCATACTTTGATGATCAGAATAGATCTCACAACGGTTGCCCAACAGGTAGGGCCTCCATTGCTTCAGAGCATGTACCACGCTAGCAAGTTCTAGATCATGAGTTGGGTAGTTCTGCTCATGTGTTTTGAGTTGACGTGAAGCATAGGCGACAACATGGCCTTCTTGCATCAAAACACAGCCCAAACCTTAGAGAGAGGCATCACAATAGACAATAAAATCTTTATCGGTGTCAGGAAGGACAAGCACCGGGGTGGTAGTGAGTTTGACCTTGAGAATTTGGAAGCTCTCTTCGGCCTTGTCTGACCACACAAACTATTTGTTTTTCTTGAGGAGGTCAGTCAGTGCTTTGGCTATTTTGGAAAAGCCCTCGATGAATCGGCGGTAATAACCTGCCAACCCAAGGAAGCTTCGGATATCTTTGACGGACTTGGGGGTTGGCCAATCCAGGATTGCCTGAATCTTATCTGGTATCACAGACACTCCAGCAGCTAACACCACATGGCCTAGAAAAATGAGCTTCTTTAGCCAGAACTCACATTTAGAGAAATTAGCGTAGAGGAGATGTTCGCGGAGCTTGGTCAAAACTAGTCGAAGATGCTCTTCATCGGTTTTGGAGTACACGAGGATATCATCAATGTAGATGATGACGAACTTGTCGAGGTACTCATGGAAGATTGAGTTGATAAGCCTCATGAAGGTAGCCGGAGCATTGGTGAGACCAAAAGACATGACGGTGTACTCATATAAACCATAACGGGTAGTGAAAGCCATCTTGGGAATATCCTCCTTCCTGATTTTGATTTGATGGTAGCCTGACCATAGATCCATCTTGGAGAACACTGTCGCACCGGCTAGCTGATCGAAGAGATCATTCATCCTAGGAATGGGATACTTGTTTTTGATGGTTACTGCATTCAGAGGGCGATAATCCACAACCAAACGAGGAACATTAGTATCCCTCTTCTTGACAAAGATGACCGGGCAACCCCAGGGGGAACTACTAGGCCGAATGAATTCCTTCTCCAACAGTTCATCAAGTTGCTTCTTTAGCTCAGTCAACTCTTCTGTCGGCATTCTATACGGCCTTTTGGATATCGGGGCGGTCCCGGGAACCAGTTCGATGACGAACTCCACATTTTGATCAGGTGGCATGCCGGGCAATTCTTCAGGGAAGACGTCAGGGAAATCACACACAACAGCTATCTCATGCATTTCAGGTGGGGTGACACCCTCCATAAAGTAGAGACTGATCTCCTGAGAAGAAGGAGCGGGTGCCTGCTCAGGGCATTCCTTGGAGAAATGACCAGGCTGGCCACCATTGTAGCAAGCGAGCCTCGGTGGAGGTGGAGGCAGCTGAGGGCGGAACCCACTTCCAGCCGCACCCAAGGTCGAGGTAGCTGGGCGAGGCGGAGGTGACCTGAACCCTGAAGGCCTTGGCGCGAATGGTGCACGAGGCACGACGCTGAAGGGCACGAATACTATGCGCTTCTTGGTTTCAGAAGAAGAGGAGCCCTGATGGTCCACTGGAGCTAGCCTCCTGGAAGACTCTAGCTCCCTTCGACCCTGCTCCAGAGTGAGAGCCTGGTTGTAGAGCTCCTGGTAGGACGGGAACTTGAAGGGCAACAGCTCATAACGAAGCTGCAGAGCCATTCCCTTGCGGAATAGATATTGGCGGTCCTCGTCATTGGTCACATCCCGAGGGGCATAGCGAGACAAGTGATTGAACTCCCGCCCATAAGCTTGGAGACCCATGCATCCCTGATTCAGATTCAGGAACTCCCTCCTCTTTAAGTCCATTACGGGCTGGGGGATGTAAGCGGCATGAAAGGCAGTCTGGAACTCGACCCAGGTGAACACATGACCAGCTAGAGCCATAGCCACATGGCTTTCCCACCAAGAGCCAGCGGCTCCCATCAGAAGGTAGGTTGCAAAGTTCACTTGTTCAGCAGCAGGAACATGTAGCGCTGCAAACTTGCGCTCTAGGGCACGCAGCCAATCATCAGCATCCAGAGGCTCCTTAGCAAAATCAAAGGTGGGAGGCTGGGACCGCAGAAAATCAGTCAGGTTGTTACATTCAGTGTTCCTTCTGACACCTTGTCGCACCAACTGTTCGAGCAGTCGCTCGCTGTTCTGACGGTTTACTTCAATGGCCATCAGAACCTCCGCCATTGAGGGTGACGGCGGGGAATCAGGGTTGCCTTGTTCCCCACGACGGGTAGGAGCCATTCTGAAGATTTGGACAAGGACATAGTTAGTGACCAAATTCTGACAGATAGGATAGACCATTTAGAATCCGTGCAGATATAGAGACTTAAGGTGCATTAACACAAAGACGAATTTAGGCAACCATGGTGACATCACGTCATCGCGGCGATAGCAATCGGATACAACGGACTCGACTCATACACTGGACGGTAGGAACCCAACCCAGAGAACCTAAATTTTGACACCAAGCTTAAAACAATTAGAGATAAGGATCAGAGTAGAGCGAGTTGGATGAGGAGTAAAAAGAATCCTAAGATGGTTTTCACAACTCATTTTAGTTCATAAATATATATTTTTTTACCAAATCTAGACTCAACATCGACCAATAGAACGGGTTTCCTACAGGCAGTACTGCTCTGATACCAACTTGTAGCGCCCCGACCCCAGAACTATATAGTGAAGCGTTGTGCAACCGGTCATGCTACACAATCGAAGGTTACTGGGTTTACGAATCCCAGGCCAAAACCTTTGGCAGGTGTGCTCGGAATGGATCATCGGCACACAACACCTCGATCATGCCATAAGCTCAGACATCGCTATCACGTATAATTAAGAGACCAAAACTTGTGGAACAACTGGCACATTACAGACTCTACGACACAAAGAGATCATAGAGCAACTCATATAATTGAGAAAGATACAAATGACACATCAGAGGTCACAGACCCATCATTACACAAGCGGAAGCAATTATAGTTGTCTAAACAACAAGATCCAAATTATGGCCTAAGAGGCCTACACATAATGACATAAGCATAACCCATGCCAGCTTGTTCCGTCGTCCCAAGCTGCCACCTGGGAACCCCAGACTACTCATCGATGTCAACGTAGAACCCACCTTCCAGTTCGGTGACGTCCTCCTCTGAAACAAGTGATAATCAACAAAGCAAGGCTGAGTACGACGTACTCGCAAGAATTAGTAGGGCGATATAGGCCCGATGCTGTTTGGCTTCAAAGCTGTATAGTAGTTGTTTTGCATAAAGCTAATTTTTATCCTTCCGAAGACTAAGACTCATGGCATCGACTACTTAGAAGGTTTTTCATAAGGGGATAAGATAGTAAATTTTTCTTCTTCGGTCCCCATGGAACCTACATCATTCAGAATCACCACTTATCTTTCACCAAGGCACTCCCTCGAATCTCCCTCGAGGAAATGAACATTTTATCACACGTTGATTATGCAACCTCTAGCTGCCATTTAATTAAGGTTCAGGTTTTCTATGATCTTATTGTCTATTCCCAAGTTGTCCTTAACCGTGGACACGGCTTTTCGAAAAGATTAAAACCCTGCAGGGGTGTACTGTTTTTAGCCACCGGTACCGTCCGACCCCTTGCCTACGCAATTAGCTCTCTTCCGAGGAAAGCTGGCAGGGTGGGCGCGGTTAAACCTTTACAAAGCGTGAGACTATCCAAGGGTCATCATGACGACAGGACAAGTTCAGCGCCTATTTCGACACCCTGCCCCATCGCCACTCCTATCACCACCATCATCATCATCATCTTTTCCATCACCAGTCACACACTCGCAAATGGAAAGCGCAAACTAGAGGACCCTTGGATACGCCCGCACAAATTATTCGGTTAAAGGGGATTCCATATGCCCCCACCATTGGAAGCACGCTCGTCTTGGTTCAAGAGGTAAAGAACTCTCAGCCTAGGCGGCAAGAATGAGGAAAAACACCAACAACCTTGTTGGCAACTCATCCAAGCCTTTTAGCAAGTATTTATGTATCACAATTCCACCAATGTCCGATCATTCAAACCACTTCACAATTATGGAAATTATTCAACGGACAACTTAAGCATTCGACTAAGCATGGCTAAGCATATCTAAGCATAACATACATCAGATATGATTTATCTCAGGCCAACACATCAAGCTATGGTTCATCGGTAGGGAAACATAGTAGTGGTTCAGGGAGCATGCAAGTTGTAGAATTCTATCCACTGAACAAAGTTGTTGCTAGAATCAGATGCAATATTATGGTGGATAAAATACTTGTACTAATAGGATGAGATATGCCAAGAAGTTTAGGTTAGCTCTTGCCTTGTTGATAAAGATGGTCGCAATGGTTGTCGAGGTATTGTGGTGGAACCTCGACTCCTGAATCTAACGGAGCACCAACAACAACAAGAGACAAAATAAATAACACGAATACAAGGTTCAATGCACAATCATGATGAGATGGTCATATTATGCACTGAAAATGTATTGGGCATGTCCCACAAGTTAAATGAAACCCCTAAAATAAATATTGCAATAAACGGGTCAAAACTCCACATTTAACTTAGTGAATTAGGTAATTATCTAAAATGTCCAGTACTGAAATATGAGGTATATATGCATGAAAATGACATTATTAGATAGGTATTAATCCACTGATCATTTTGGTATATCATTTGCAATTTTTGAGTTAATATTTAACAAGTTATGACATTTCCAATAATTGATTTAATTCTGCCATTTTATTTATTTTTAGTAAACAGCACCAAAATTAAATCTACAACTCTCTAAAAAGACATAAACTTGTAGTGGGTTCCTTACTGAACATTTTGAGCTATTAAACATAATTTTTGAGTAAACCAAACTCAAGTTATTGATTTTCCTAGAATTGGAATTAAATCTGCCATTTTAATAATTTTAATTAAACAGCAATTTAAATGTTCATTATTGCATGGAAATAGAACTAACATGTAGATGTTGTTTTCCTGAACATTTTGAGGTCTTGTTTACAATTTTTGGATCAAAATTCATAAAGTTATGAATTTTATAAATTACATCTATATTCTGCCATTTTATTTAATTTAATTAAAACATGCAATTTAAATTTAACCAAAAAATCCAACTAATGGCACTAAAATTTAGAGTTTATTTAGCTGAGCATTTTGACATATTATTTACATTTTCTGAATTATAAAACTCTAGATATGAATTTCCAAAATTTTGAATAACTCATAGGTGATTTGCATTTCACATTTAATTTTCAATTTCAAAAATTCATTTGCATGTGGGAGTTGCATATTTGAACAGGTTATGAAATTCTAAACATTTTGATAGCTCACTCATGATTTTTGGATCTACCAATTAAAAGATATTACATTTTCTAGTTTCTGTTATTTTCTGAAATTCACAAAAAGATGAACAATGACGCAAGCATGACGTCATCTGAAGGGCTGCGGGTCTGTCGATCATCAATTCGTCCGAAAATGGTGAAATTGGCCACGGGCACCTTGCCTACGAGCTAGAGGGGACGGAGGCGAGTCGGGGGGAGCGGAGGGAATGACCAAATGGTCACCGGAGGCTCGCCGGTGACCATGGACAGCGGCGGCCGGCGGCCTCTAGCACGGAGGCGAGGATGCAGAGGGGGAGGGGGAAGAGGGAGTGGTCCAGGAGGTGCGCAAGCTCACCACGAGCACGTGGCCGTGGTCGGAGTCGGCGGGGGAGGGCCGACGGCGGCGCGATGATGCTCGAATGGCGGCGGTCGGCGCGGGAGGAGAACGCTCGATTCCGCCGGTCCAGTGCTTCCCGACCAGCAGCACCTGGTCAAGCAGAGGGAGGAGGTCGAGGAGGAGCTCGTGGCGGTGCTGGCTAACTCCGGGGTGGCCGGAGGCGACGGCAAGGTGCGGCGGCCGGAGGCGGGAATGGCGGCTGCAGAGCTCGGCTAGGGTTAGGGTTTTCAGCAGGGGAGAGAGGGAGGAGTGAGGGAGCTATTGCAGCGGTGGAGCTTCTTATCCACCAAGGGAGTGCGGGAGCGAGCTGGTGCGTCGAGGACGGTGGCGAGCGCTCGGTCGCTACAGCCATGGTGTTGCTACAGCGCCGGGACGATGGCACTTTGCGGATAACCCCCTGCCTACCTTTTCATTTTCTGTTTTTATTTCTTTAAATGAAACAGCAGCCTTTTCTATTTAATTTAGGCACCAAAACACTTCCAAAAAAATTATGGAAATATTCATGGAGGCTCAGAAGGATATAAGTGAGCTCACCATATTTTTGTTTTGAAATTTTTGGAAAGGTTTAATTGGTTTCAAATTCAAAGTTGATTTGCAACTATTTGAAGTTCTCATTTTTAATTGAGGCCCTTAAACCTTTTTATAAAATCTAGAAAAATTCACAGAGCCAATATATATTATTTGGACCTGTGATAAAATTTGCAGCCCATTTTAAAAACATTTCATGTGTTAACATTTCAGAAATTGCTCTCTTGCAATTTTGGCTTTAATTAAATATTTGCATTTTCAAATGTATTTAAATTTGGCAACAATTATATTTGTATTTGTTTGGAACTTCCTGGACAAATATGAGAATTTGAAATGAGATCTGATCACTATTTAGGTCATCACATTTGGTTTCCCAATTGTTGTCCCCTTGTTATTTCATGTGAGGCAATTATAATGATGGATGCCATGATGCACTTGAGTTGCAAAAAGTGAAAAATTTACTCATGTTTTCAGGTACCAAAAGTGGGGCTGTTACAAAAACAAGTGTTATAGTGCAAAGTTCATGTATGCATTTTATATGCATCAACTAGTTGCGGCATGAATGCTATCCCACACCGGTGGGGTGCCATACAAGAGTTTTGCAACAAGTTTCATGGGTCGCATGAACAAATAATGACAAGAAATGAGAGTGGCAAGAGCCAAGTTGACAAAGTAAGATGCTAAAAGCTCCAATCTATTTTTCATGCTCTCGAATTATTATAAATTCTCTATCGCCTTTCACCCCTTGAGCTTTTGGTCTTGCACACCAAAGTCTATAAGAATTTGGTAGCACTATGGAGGAGGGGAAAGCAAGGACCGAGGAGCGAAAGATCATGTCCATTGACACGACAAACATGAACGTTACTTTGCACTCCTTGCTCCTTCCCCTTAAGCCCGAATCGGAAGCATTACTTTGCTGAGAAAGTCGAACGCATTATGGGGGAGAGGAAAGCAAGAAACAACAAATGAATTTTATGCATTTTCGATAATGTGTTATGGTGTGGGCGGACTCGGTGGCATTTTAGTGGACGGACTTGGTGCTTGCTATGACTTTTATTGGATGCCTAATTTATTACGGTCGGACTTAATTTGATTATCCACATTTCGGTGGCCGCATTTGTTGTTGGCTTTCATTATCTTGTTCCAAATGCAAAAAAATGGGAAAAAGGATAGGGCTGGCCCTTTGGTGGGTGCTGCTAGCTCCCGTTTGTTTGTCATCCGACCCCACTTCATTGTTCGTGGGTGCCGATGGACAGGTTCCATGTTCTGCAACTCCCGTTTGTGCGGCATACGACCCCACCTTTCGTGGTAGTCACCCCTCACACGCCTTCCTTCACCCCGCGAGTACAGGGATAGGCAAGGCCCACACATGCGAGTCCCAGCAACCGTCAATCACTTTCTCCCATACAAACATGATGCCTCTCCCATCCCATGTCGTGTCATGGTCAGGCCCAGCGACACCACGCATGTGATCTGCTGCGAATCCCCGCACGACTTGTCTCCCTCATAGTCGACATGATCTGGCCTCCCACCCTGCATCGCTATGCCTTCCTCGTGCACAACATCCATGCTCCCCACTAGCGGCAACAACCACACTTCCCTCAAGAGATGACTTGTGCTCCCCACCAACGGCAACCAACCCGTGATCCCCATTGTCATTCAAGACATGGCCGATGTCCTCCACCCCATGTCATAGAGAGGCCTCGACCTCGACCTCGACAACCCATCCTTGAATAGATGGGTGGCCCCGATGCATGGGCACCATGTCTCCTATTTTTGGGATACTGGTGGCTAGGGGACGCTGTCGGAGGTCTAAGCTCTCATGACATCGCTTCACGGACAGGCATCAAGTGCTCCACATCTTAGCATTCATCATCGCTAGAGGAAGGAACGTGGAAATCAACTCATGGGACGGATGCTATGTATACTAAGTACAAACATTATTCTCCTAATTGCATCATAAATCATCTAAACCCCACTTAGGAGGGCACTAGATAAAATTTTAATGGGGTTTCTTTGCGTGTTGTGATCTTAGTTTCCACCTGAAACAAGGTGTGACCTTCCACGCTTTTATACGCTCTGCAGAGGTGTTCTACTTTACCCATAAGTGCTCTTAGCCTCGTTGTACTTTTCACACTTCCATGGTATGGTATGGTATGGCTCGGTCTAAGGTTGCCAAGCCATGCTAAGTTCTTCCCAGCAGCCTCCCAAATCGTAACTACTAGAAGAATATGATCTCTTCCATAATTATCTCTTTTGATATGTAGATCAACGATAACCCATCAGGTTGGGGATGTTCCGGCGATAGGGATATTCGCTGCCTACCCTCGTCCTACTTTTTGTCACGTCTAAGGATATGTTGAAGGAAGAATATACCTCTGACTTTCACAACCCACTGTATAACTCTACCATTACGACACAAGAATGAGTGTGGATATTTGTTATTAGTCCTATACATATTCCTATCTGACTATACTCGGTACAATGGAACATCCTCCGCAATATTACCGAACCTGGTTACATTGCCCACATAGTCAATTCAAAGTTAATTATATGCGACTAAATATTCGTTTCAATGCAGACAATAGCACTGTATAGATAGATTGCAATAATTTGATAGAATTATTTAAAAGGTGGCCATCTGCACGCCATTGGGCTCCTTCAGAGCCACCATCGATGTGCTGAACTTAAAGGAAATTAATCTAAATGGTCGCAAATTTACTTGGTCCAATGGTCATCAAAACCCTACGCTTACCAGAATCGACCGCATGTTCTGTACCACAAATTGGGAGCTCATGTTCCCCCGGTGCTTTTTGCACTCCCTTCCTGCCGATATCTCCGATCACTCCCCGCTCCTCCTTCAAGGTTCCATGGATGCCCCACCCTTCCGAAAGTTCCGCTTTAAAAATTATTGGGTTAAGTTCGTTGGTTTTAAAGAGAAGGTCCTGGAGGTGTGGAGCAGACCTGCCAGCACCTCCAACCGCATCAAGAATGTCCACATCAAGCTCTCGCAGGTGGGAAAGGCCCTAAAGATCTGGAGTAGAGGGCTTATTGGCAACACGCGGTTGCAGCTCGCGATCACGAGAGAGGCCATCCTCAGGCTCGACGAGGCTCAGGACTTGCGTCCGCTTTCGGCGGATGAGAGGGTGCTTCACGCCTCCTTGCATCGCCGTTCCCTCGCCCTTGTGAACATTGAAAAGGCCAAGATCAAGGAGTGTTCTCGGCTCTGCTGGATCAAACAGGGTGATGCTAACACAACAAAATTCCACCTGCGAGCTGCTGCGAGGTCCAATGGTCGTCAAAACCCTATGCTTACCAGAATCGACCGCATGTTCTGTACCACAAATTGGGAGCTCTTGTTCCCCCGGTGCTTTTTGCACTCCCTTCCTGCCGATATCTCCGATCACTCCCCGCTCCTCCTTCAAGGTTCCATGGATGCCCCACCCTTCCGAAAGTTCCGCTTTAAAAATTATTGGGTTAAGTTCGTTGGTTTTAAAGAGAAGGTCCTGGAGGTGTGGAGCAGACCTGCCAGCACCTCCAACCGCATCAAGAATGTCCACATCAAGCTCTCGCAGGTGGGAAAGGCCCTAAAGATCTGGAGTAGAGGGCTTATTGGCAACACGCGGTTGCAGCTTGCGATCACGAGAGAGGCCATCCTCAGGCTCGACGAGGCTCAGGACTTGCGTCCGCTTTCGGCGGATGAGAGGGTGCTTCATGCCTCCTTGCATCGCCGTTCCCTCGCCCTTGTGAACATTGAAAAGGCCAAGATCAAGCAGTGTTCTCGGCTCTGCTGGATCAGACACGGTGATGCTAACACAACAAAATTCCACCTGCGAGCTGCTGCGAGGTCCAATGGTCGTCAAAACCCTACGCTTACCAGAATCGACCGCATGTTCTGTACCACAAATTGGGAGCTCTTGTTCCCCCGGTGCTTTTTGCACTCCCTTCCTGCCAATATCTCCGATCACTCCCTGCTCCTCCTTCAAGGTTCCATGGATGCCCCACCCTTCCAAAAGTTCCGCTTTAAAATTATTGGGTTAAGTTCGCTGGTTTTAAAGAGAAGGTCCTGGAGGTGTGGAGCAGACCTACCAGCACCTCAAACCGCATCAAGAATGTCCACATCAAGCTCTCGCAGGTGGGAAAGGCCCTAAAGATCTGGAGTAGAGGGCTTATTGGCAACACGCGGTTGCAGCTCGCGATCACGAGAGAGGCCATCCTCAGGCTCGACGAGGCTCACGACTTGCGCCCGCTTTCGACGGATGAGAGGGTGCTTCACGCCTCCTTGCATCGACGTTCCCTCGCCCTTGTGAACATTGAAAAGGCCAAGATCAAGCAGTGTTCTCGCCTCTGCTGGATCAGACACGGTGATGCTAACACAACAAAATTCCACCTGCGAGCTGCTGTGAGGTCCAATGGTCGTCAAAACCCTACGCTTACCAGAATCGACCGCATGTTCTGTACCACAAATTGGGAGCTCTTGTCCCCCGGTGCTTTTTGCACTCCCTTCCTGCCGATATCTCCGATCACTCCCCGCTCCTCCTTCAAGGTTCCATGGATGCCCCACCCTTCCGAAAGTTCCGCTTTAAAAATTATTGGGTTAAGTTTGCTGGTTTTAAAGAGAAGGTCCTGGAGGTGTGGAGCAGACCTACCAGCACCTCAAACCGCATCAAGAATGTCCACATCAAGCTCTCGCAGGTGGGAAAGGCCCTAAAGGTCTGGAGTAGAGGGCTTATTGCACTACAAGAGAACCGGCCCGTAGAAGCATTATTTTGGTTCTGTAGAGACACTTAAATTGTCTTTACATAGTTGTAGAGGCATTTACCATAGTGTCTCAAAAGTGTCACTACAGGCAGTGTCTCTTAGACTATAGAGTCATATGGCAAAATGACTATATACGACATAAGGTCACTTTGTAGAGACACGAGGTTGTGTATCTACACACGTAGAGGCACTTCAAAGATACACTCGGAAAGTGTATATATAGATATAGAGGCACTTTCATGTGGCACTTACAATAATAGAAACATTGTATTGCGGCAGTGTTTCCTTCTCTAGAAATGTGAGACATTTTATTTAGTCTCTCGAAATATTAAGGCTAACCGTAGAGACATACATAACGTCCTTTCAAAAATGTAGAGGCACATTTTTATGACATTGTGTTCGTATCTTGAGACATCGGCATGTCTCAAGTGAGATCATATACGCATTCTATCATGTCAACATTCTATCAAGATTCAGTAAAAGCATAATGCCATACTAGATATTATTATGACATAGGAACAAAGGATAATAGAATATTCATTCATAGAAAAGGTCAATGTAGATACAATGAGGATTCACTAATTGCTAGTAAAAATATGAGAAGTGGATGCTGTGAAAGAAAAAACAGAAAACCAAACAAGTTCCAAGCACAAAGAAAAATCTCCCCTTGCTGGACAACAGCACAAAGCCAAAACATCAAGTCTTAAGAATACTACACATCAACATAAGAATGCTACACACTACCAGACCAAACGGCCAAGCACTTGAAGAATTCCCTTCTGAGCTCTCATCATCAGCCACCATATGGAGCCACATGCATAAACCCTACAATCACCAGACCCATGTCACTTCAATCTTAAGAGCAAACTGTGGATATAGAAATGTTTTATTCCGCCTATCATAGATTCAGTAAATTACCATTATGGAATTACAGAGTTCGAGATCATAAAGCTATGCTGCCACAGTTTGAATAATCTTTTACTCTCTTAACCTGTAAAAGAATAGTTATTCTTGTGATAAATTTTTTTCGATAAAGGAAATATATTAATATCATTCTTGTGATAATTGATACACACATGCATCAATTCCTTTACGAATAAGCAATCTCATTTTAGAACCAGGAAATATTAATTAAAATGCATTAAATCAAACTTACATGAATAGAAGGTCAAACAATGCAATGACCAATCCCATCTTATACAGTTTGAAAATCCCAAAATGGCGGAGGCACTCTTTTGTATCCAAGTTTACTAACATCTAGAACGGTGATTGCCCAAAATGCATCACCAACGATATTCCCTCCAACCACATATTTGTTATCTCTGGTTTCAGTTTTTCCCTTACAAACCACCAGTCCTTTACTTCTAGGGGTCAATGAGACCAAGACAACAATTTTCAGGTTCTATAAAATATACAGACTATTAATTTACGAGGGCATGTGGATTATCTCTAAAATGTTAGATTCATATATCTTATGTTTAGTATTATGTTTCAGTAATTCCTTTGTTGTGGATACCTATAATAGACCAAAACACATTAACAATAATACAAGGAGATAATATGTACTGTTTGAGCCGGTTCTAAAAACCAACCCAAGAAGTTAAACCCTCACTCGGTTTTCAATAATAACCAACTGCAATTCTATTGTATCACAACAGGTTTACTTAAACAGACGACTCAAATAACTTGCACCCTTCAGTCGGCTCAATATAGATAGCCCGACTCCAATACTAATTAAAAAAATAAAAAATAAAAGCAGCACTGACCCACGTCATGGAAAACCTCAATCATGCATTCATGCTACACATGAGGCCATAGCAAAGACAGATACACATGATTCAATATTTACGAACACATATTATACAATGTGATACACAATTTTCCATTATAAAATTCCACTTCAACAACTAAAAAATTCTTCTAAGAAAACAAAAAAATATCATGAACAGCAGGTTCAATTACCAAAAACTCTTAAGACAAAAAAAGTTCTATGAACACACCACACATACTAAGAATCTTTGCTCCGACGCTAAGGGCGTAAGATATTAGTATGATTTTATATCAAGATACGTAGAATTGAAAAATATTGGCAATACAGTAGTGACTGCGAACCTTCAGCTTAACAAGAAATGATAAGTTTCTCCGTGCATTTTTAATATACCCTTAGGGCCTCTTGGATTGCAGGATTTTCAAAACATAGAAATAGGAAAACAGAGGATTGAGATGGCATGTATTTCGATTCCTACAGGATTTCAAAACACTGGAATTTTGTAAAAGCTGTCTTTGGATGATGCGCAGGAAACAAACACAGGAATTTTGCAGGAATGAGGAGAGAGTAGAGAGATAGAGTGTAAGTGCATTGGACTTATCAAAGGAAAAATAAAAATGAGGTTTGAGCTCATGTTGAGATTCCTATGGAATAGGGGGCATAGGAATAGATTCCTTAGGAAATGGAAGGGGTCAATCCTATGATCCAAAGGTATTCCATAGGAAAAGTTCCTATAGATTGGAATCCTCCAAAATTCCTATGAAATTCCTTCAATCCAAAGAGGCCCTTAAGAAACCCACATACCATCAGAGAACTAGATAGAAGCACAGCATGGACAAATGTGCAAGGATGAACAAAACTGAGAAACTCAGGGACATCACCATCATCATGATATACCCCTAGAAAGTTGTATCACTTTGCAGAAGACACTAGAGTTAAGTAATGAAAATGCATAGCTATTACTGCATCTTTTCTGCCTAGTCTTGTAATGTCAAATGAGGATACATGAGCCACAAAGGTTCTCAAATTTCAGTTTCATGTTTGTAAATATATAGGTGATTAACAAAGAAAGGTACGAAGGAGAGGATTCTATGAAGTACTCAACTTCAACCACAATAGCTACAGTTCATATCGAAACATGTGGCTCAGCCAGAAGGTGGCAAAAGACTACCCCCAGAATAAACATGGATAGATATTCTAGAGTTCGAATTTATAATGAGCTGAACAAACTCTAAATGAAGTAGAGATCACCAACCTTTGATCCATTAACGGTTTCTTTTCCTGATTCATTAACATTACCAATGCCACTAATATCCCTCGTATCAACACTAGGTGCAAGGAATAATCGGAGAAGTAATATCAAACTGCAAAATAGACTTAGTGTTACGACGGAGATGCACACCCCATTGTCGAAAGAACATTAGTTCAGCAATGATTCCTTTTCGGTTAGAAACAATTGAAGTACAGGAAATAACCTGCTGGACTATGCTGTTGTTCAGATTCACATGTTTTTCTTCACTCCAGCCTGAGCTTTTAGAAGTTTCAGTTTCTGTTTTGTGCACACAGGTAACAAACTAGAGCACAATACAATCATATTTCTGATTATAGGTGTAGTGTCCAATTCCATATGAGATGGCACTTGAAAGAAAACCATCACCTAACCATCCTTTTTTTTTGAAACAAGGTCACCTAACCATCTTTGTCGAAGCAGTAAGTAATATTCTCAACAATCGTTATTACCAAGGAGAAAATGATGAATCATTCTCAACTACAGTCTGTCACTCTGTCAATACCAACGACCTAAGAAGTTTCATGCACATTTTTATTTTTAAAATTGGAGAAACCTAGCCAGCTAAACCTTGCTATGTCCATGATCAAGCCATTCATCTGTACTAAAAAAACTGGAGGCTGATAGCTGAAAGCTCAAGCCTGAACTCTCCTATAAAGGAAGCATACTTGCTCATATGCTGAAGTCATTAGATTTCTAATATATATGATGTATTAAACATGAGCTGAGCATTGATTACAAACCCAAGTTGATGTTTTTTTATGCAATTAGGTAGCACGACATACAAAATACTAATATGGTAGAACTAGTCGGGGTCCAAAAAAAACTTTATTTCCCCATCCATATATCTGACTATGACACAAATTAAAATTTGATTTAATCCTTACATTGTATCTAAATTTCCATCAGTATTGGGATCTTGCGGGAATCTCAGCTGTCCGAGCTCCAGCGCGATGACTTGAGCGACACGTTTGACAGCCTCCTGCAAGAGGCGGAGACAGATCATAAAATCGTCGTCGTAACCATCAGTTAAAGTGGCGAGGCAGCAAATTTTTATTTGGTAGGGGCTGTGGTGAGCAGAAACGGGCTGAGTGAGATCTAGGCGAGTGAGTGAGGGCGGTTTCTTACAGGGAGAGGACGGAGCTCTGCGGGTAGGATCAAATGATGCCGCGCCAGTCGGCAAGCGCCGGGTGCGGGTCCTCCATGACCGCGCTCTTCAAGGCGAGCATCACCGACACTGCCACAAATCGACCAGTGCAGCACGCTCGGCCGTCCGCGCTAGCCTGTAGGGGAGAGACAGTGGACCTGAGAGAGAGAGAGAGGAGGAGGAGGAGGAGGAGGAGGTTACGGGAAAGTCCACGGCGTCGCACCGTCCAAGATCCGGTGGCCTTGCGAACGCCGCCTCAGCCTCGGCGTCGTGGCACCCATATCCGGTGGTCCCCGCCGAAGTAGAGGGACGCGGCCTCATCGTTGTCGCCGGCATGGAGGGCAGCGTCCATGGCGTCAAAGCGGCCGGATCCGGCGGGCCTCGCCAGCGTCGCCTCAACCTCGTCGTCATCGCCGTCGCGAGGTGGGATCTCGATCTGGAAGGAGAAAGATTATGGTGTTGGGATGGAAGAGGAGAGGATAATTTCGGCCGCGCGCGTATAAGCCAAAGTGAAGGGGGTGTGGCAGTTCAATAAAAAAAAGTGGGGGTGTGGCAGTTCAATAAAAAAAAGTGGGGGTGAGGGCGAGGGAGATTTTCCCCGCGGGAATTTTTGGCTGACGCGCGAGTTTTTTTGGCGACGAGCCGGGAATTTGCCTACTCCGGAAATAAAATATCTCAAATTATTTAAAATAAAAACCGACTCGAACTACTAATTTAGAGTCTTTTTTTATAAAAAAAGATTTTTCTACTAGTACTTGTTGCTTTGATGGGGCTGACTCATACTTCAAAATTCACGCAGTTTGTCGCATAGCATTCCTTCACGTATGAATACAAGTATTAAAAATCAAAAAAAAAGTTTGTTGCATAGCAAATCTTGTTGTAGTCAAGCAATAAAATTTGTTTAATGCAATCCAATCTTAGTGGAAGAAGGCAGCGTTGTGAGTGCCAATCATGCCAGGCAAGGGAGGGCGACAACACGCCTAACAAGGCAGGGTGACAACTCGGTCTACTGAGGCTCGATGGAGGCAAGCATGTCCAGATGGGGCCCGACCTACCTCGGTGTCCCACTGGTAGCAACGATGTGGTGGGAAATGGTAGTCGGTCGGGGATGACGAGGTTGAACTGGCGGGAGGGGAGTGAGCGGGAGGTTTCAAGTGATAGTGGTAGGTATATGAAAATATTGGTAGATTTTTTTATTCACCTATGTTTCAAGATTATGTTATCCATATGTAGGGAAGTATACTTTTTATATATTTCACATAGTCTAATTTAACAAACTTGCACAATAATATATTTGAAACTTCGAAATTTGTTTCATAATTGTCTCATAGAGGTGGAGTTATACATCTAATTTTTAAGACATTATCCAATGTCTCACTTAGTGAAGAGACATATGTCCTGTCTCTAGAGAATGACTCTATTGTTAAGGCATTTTTAAAGATGTCTCTCTTAATGCCTTTACATAGATGTGAGACATTATGAAGACTGTCTCAAAGAAGATGTCTCTATTATTAAGTCATTCTCAAGAATGTCTCTTAAAATGCCTTTATATGAAGACTAAGAGACATTTTGGAGAATGTCTCTAGCTAGATGTCTCTACCGCTAAGGCATTCTCCAAAATGTCTCTTTTAATGCCTCTATAGCCAATTGGATTAGATTGTAAGAGACATAGGGGAGAGTGTCTCCATAAAAATGTCTCTACTGCACAGTTTTGTTGTAGTGTTGGAAACACGTGGTTGCAGCTCGCGATCACGAGAGAGGCCATCCTCAAGCTCGACGATGCTCAGGACTTGCGCCCACTTTCGGCAGATGAGAGGGTGCTTCACGCCTCCTTGCATTGTCGTTCCCTCCCTTGTGAACATTGAAAAGGCCAAGATCAAGTAGTGTTCTCGCCTCTGCTGGATCAGACACGGTGATGCTAACACAAAAAAATTCCACCTGCGAGCTGCTGCGAGACACCAAAAAAATTATATTCAGTCCCTCCACACAGATCAGTGTCTAGCCTTCTCCCTTGAGGCTAAGGAATCGGCCCTCCTCTCTCACTTCAGTGACTTTCTTGGCAAATCGGTTCCCCCGACGGTGTCTCTGGACTGGCAGGCACTCGGCTATGTGTCGATTGATCTTTCTCATCTTGAGGCCCATTTCACGGAAGAAGAAGAGATCAAGGAACCTATTTTCTCCATGCCTTCCGACAAGGCCCCCGGTCCGGATGGGTTTACGGGAGTGTTTTTAAAGTGTGTTGGGCTATTAATAAGGTCGACATTACTGCCGCGTTCAACCAAATTCACAAGCTCCGCTCCCTTGGTTTTGACCAGCTAAACTCTGCGCATATCGTGCTCATCCCGAAGAAGGACGCTGCTTCCCGTGTTGGCGACTACAGACTGATTAGTCTGATCCATAGCATGGCGAAATTTTTCTCTAAGCTCCTGGCCAACTGGTTGGCCCCCGAGCTTGACACGCTGGTCTCCTCTAGCCAAAGTGCTTTTATCAAGAAACGATGCATCCAGGACAATTTTCTTTATGCCCAAAATCTGATCTGAGACTTGCAACACTCGCGCCTGCCTCCCTTTTCCTCAAGCTTGATATTGGTGGTGCCCTTGACTCTGTGGATTGGGGCTATATGCTGGGTGTGCTTAGGAGCCTAGGTTTTGGTCCCCGTTGGTGTGATTGGCTCTCCATGCTCTTTGGTTCGGCTTCTTACAGGATTCTTCTCAACGGCCAGCCGGGAGCTCGCTTTGTGCACAAGAGAGGGGTCCGTCAGGGTGATCCTCTCTCACCGATGCTCTTAATTTTTGTAATTGACCCGCTGCAAAAAATTCTTGACTTGCCACGTTGCATGATATTTTGTCCCCTATTCGTTCGTGCGTTGCCCACCTGCGCACAGCCCTCTATGCGGACGACGCGGCGATTTTTGTCAACCCCACGGCCCATGATATCCAGGTTGTTCATCGTATCCTTACCCTTTTTGGTGCAGCCTCGGGACTAGTCGCGAGTTTGGCGAATACCATGATTTATCTAATCCGTTGTGATGATATTGACATCCCGAGCCTGATTGGAAATTTCCTTATCTAGTTGGGGACCTTCCCTTGCCGCTTCCTTGGTCTTCCCCCGCACACCCGCAAACTCATCAAAGTCCATGTGCAGCCTCTCATCGATAAAGTGTTTGCTCTACCCTGTTGGATTGGATCCCTGCTACCTCATGCTGGAAGACTTACGCTGATCCAGGCGGTGCTCTCTTGCCTGCCCATTTATCACTTCACAGTTTTTTCCCTTGCAAAATGGGCAAAGAAGAAATTGGAAATAAATCATGCGCTCTTTTCTTTGGAAAGGAAAGAAGGACCCTAGTGGGGGAAGCTGTTTCGTCAATTGGAAGAAGTGCTGCACCCCCGTAGCCTTGGTGGTCTGGGCATCCTCGATTTAGAGAGACTAGATAATGCCCCGCGCGTTGCTGCGGAAAGTTTTAGTGATACACATAAGTGAATCTTATGAATCATTTAAAGCGATTATTTAGATGTTTCTGTATGTTCTTACATGCCATTATTTTGATCATAGAATGTAACAGGGCAGTGCCCATCCAGGCAGAATGCAGACATGCAATCTGATGCAAGATAAGATTCATATCTGAAGTGCAATAGTTAATGTCTATATATATATTCCAACAGAACACAGAATATCCAAGGCGGCACTCATAAAAAATTCAAGAAAAAAGAGATTAGAACAGTATATATATAAGTAGCAAAAGAAAATAAAAATAGACCTGGTAACTATATCCCTCTACAATAACGGGTGTAGCAAAATGTGGGAGTACAAATATGCAGTGATGAATCAAAATCAAGACATGACATGGCAGATATCATCTATCACTCTTGTGATCCAAAATGTACTCAGGCGATCGAACATTGATTTCCGAAATCGAATATATGTTTTACCAAATATCATTTAGAAAATTAGGATCATCGTCTCATCGGAATTTCTTTGTGACCTTCAGAACTTCTGGAAGTGCATTCTTCACATATGTTGAACATTAACTTGCATCAATTGATGATACCAAACAACCTTTCGTCAGAACAATGCTCAATCATTTCATAGCTGTTTGTTTTTTGCTTTCTTGAAATTATCTCCATAGTACGTACTGGAGATCATCGAATGTGGTTCTTAGAAAATACAAAGAACCATTGACATGAAATGTGGGAACCAATCACTGTGATGAAAACACCTAGAGAGTTTCATATTCAACCTCAATCAAGCATGATATGAACAAAAGCGTCAAGCGTGACATGGCACCATCAAGAGTCAAGACGTCAGTTGCATTTCATCAAACATTTCAGATTTAGCTAAGGACATTACATAGCAGTACCATTCAGCCGTTGCAGGAAGTGGATAACAGGGAAGAAGAGGTGCATCGCTCAAGTCTAAACTCACTCGTCGATGAATCAAAAACGTCGGCGCCGTGTTGCCGACGTAGCGAGTACTTGTGTTTAATTAATTTGTGGTGCTTGATAGGGGCAACACGCTGTAGGCTAAGCTTGCAGCACTGCATCTACATGTAAGAGAAAAAAGGGGTTGACAAATTAGATCACATAGAACATAGTGCGGCGCTGATATGTTTTGTATAAATTGCTCACATACTGCAGGTTTTTAGTGTGACCATCCAATATCCATAAATATGTCTACCGATGGTATACAAACTTCTGTTTTGATCTAAAGGAAGACAATTTTCCCTCATTTGATAAATGGGGGAAAAACTGCTGCAAGAAAATATGGAGAGCAGAACCAATAAGAAAATGATTACCTGAATATATACATACCCAAATTTGAAAGATCGACTGCACATGGCCTTTTTCACATTTCATCGAACAGTTCGACTGTACGCAGTACACATCATAAAAGAAGCACATGGTGGGCTAATGATTTGAAGGGTCACCACGAATAAACATCAAGGAAATGTGTGACGGATGCCTGAAGCATGGACAGCCATGCAGGCATCTCAGATAAAGCGTGGGAGCAAATCAAGCAAGAACACCTTTTGACAGTGGATCCAACATACTTCCTACAAAGTGGACATGGAGAAACAAATTATCAAGCGGCATGTGTGTGCGTGAGAGAGAGAGAGAGAGAGAGAGAGAGAGAGAGAGAGAGAGAGAGAGAGAAAGGGAGAAAGAGAGATCAAAATAAGAGGAGAAAGACGAAGACAATACTTGCCAGGAACACAACAAATGTCCACTTTGACTGCTACATCCAGCGAATGAATCCTTGGCTGCTCATCTGAAGCAACGCTCCTTTTAGAGAGAGTTGTCCATGTTGATAGATGATAGTGGGGAGGGGAAACGATGGTCGCCGGAGGAGTATAACTCATCGATTCAAGATGGCATTAAATCTAGCGCCCCAAAGCGGTTCTTTGATTGGAAGGGATATTTGGTCACGAGGAGTGGAGTGGCTAATAAAATTGCGCTGGGAGTTTCTGTCGAGCAATTGGAAGGGGAAGCATTGGGGTCTGAAAGCTGGGCACAGGTGCACTTGGGTTGCATGTATTGGATGACGTGGCTGTGAGATGCTGATGTGGTGGGCCTGCTGAGGTGGCATAGCTGCATGTTTAGAGAAATAGATAGTGGGGGTGATCTTCTTAGTTATATAGGATTCAGCCACGCTCTGGGGCTCCGGTGGATTTGGGCTGAATGGATACATCCGACCAAGCCCTGGGTCGGCTCCCCTACACCTTGTGACAAGCTGGACCGGGAGCTTTTCTTTACTTGTTCATCTGTTCATGTTCGTGATGGCAAGACGGCCAGATTTTGGCATAATGATTGGCTGTTTGGTGAGGCCCCTAAAACTCTTGCTCCCGGCATTTTCAATCTTGTTTGGCGAAAAAATAGATCGGTCTTCGAGGACCTGCATGATGTCCTTTGGATCCGGTCTGTCCAACAAAGATCACCTCTCCGGCTCTTCTGGACAAATTCATCGTGCTTTGGTCTCGTCTCGCAAACTTTCAGCTACAGCCGGGGTTGCCGGACTTTGTCACTTGTAAGCTCACTGCGGATGGCATATACACTACGAGTTCGGCTTACCATGTCCAGTTCCTCGGAACCTTTGATGCCCACAACACCTCGATTATTCGGAAGGCGAAAGTGGAAAACAAATGCAAATTCTTTGCCTGGACTCTGGATCAAAAGAAAATTCTAACCTCGAACAATCTAGCGCTTCATGGCTAGAGTATTCAGTCCCCTTGCCCTCTATGCCACCTTCATGCCGAGTCGTCTACTCACCTTTGTCTTTCATGCTCTTATGCCTAGGAGGTTTGGTCTTCGGTTATGGGGGGCCTCAGGTTTTGACCTCTCTTTGTTGGTGCAGCCAAATGAGTCTACTACCTTGCACGACTGTTGGAAAGTGGCATCGGATCGTGCCCCGAAGGAGCGTCAGAGAGAATTCAATGGAAATGCTATCTACATCATGTGGAATATCTGGAAGGAAAGAAATCGTCACATCTTTCAGGGCGTCTCGACACTTGCCTCAGACGTGGTGGTCTTGGCCCTTTCGGCTATTGACCTTCACAAACTAGCTTTCGGCCCTCCTTGAGTGCATGTGTGTATATTTTTTTCTTTGGGCTGGTTTTAACCGGCTTTGCCTTTGGGCACCCCTTGTGAATATTATTCTCCTTTTTAAGTAAAATCGACAGAGATCCTGCCTGCTTCGGCAATTTTTTTTTTAAAAGGCCATGAGCAAGAATGAACTTGTCTTGAAAGTGTGAGATAATGAAGTTTAAACCTTCTACTGGACCTTGGAGGTTTGGACCTCAATTTTCAAATTATTATTGTTTTTCATATTGTGTTGGTGCACAGACCTGGTGTATTTATTATAGAACTAGATCCACTTTTCACTGTTGAATTATTTCGAGGGTTCAAAACAAACCATAAACTGCGCGACCAAACACTGGGTTTCGATGTTTTTTACCGCTTACTAACCAAACCATACGGGCGCAAAAACAGTAAAAAACACGATCCAGGCCGGGCATGTGCAAGGATCCACTTGAATCGTGACGTGTCCATCCGGCTGCATACCACTCACTCTCCACTCCACTACTCCAGTCTAGTCCATGGCGTCCTCGCCTTCCGCCGCCGTCCATTGCCAACTCCCTTCGCCATCGTCGCCGAGGCGCGCGCCTGCCGGTTCCTTGCTGAGCGTGGGGGGACGCCGTCAGCGCCGGGGCGAGGCCGTGGTGGCGCCGCCGCTTGGGGACATGCGTTGCGACCAGGGGCGGACCCAGGACAAAAATGTCCGGGTGTCCCATGTCCATTAATAAACCAAGCAATATTATGGATTCTACTAACACGTCTAACACTTCAATGTAAATATAATAAGATGTTACAGGAAAAATGCTTACCAAAAATCTGAAATTAATTTGGCCACTTGAAACAATAGTTGACTATAGAAAAGTGAATAATAAAGTACCAAAGATTTCATACTACGAAAAAGTAAAATGGCGCCGACATATGTAGCAATAGATGTCAATTACCTACAAAGAAAGAAAAATCGCTTACAAAACATATTGACTAAAATTGTGTGCTAAATTACTAAATTGAGACCATTACCTTTAAAATGGTTTTCGACGGCCTTTCATGTGTACTTGCAAGAAGTTGCAATTTTCGTAAATTAAGAAACATATGCCAATTTTTTACATGAGAATTAATTGGGATAATTTAAAGTTGCAAGAAGACAGAAGTAATCATGTGTACTTGCTACTTGGATTGCAATGTAGTGTAGAGAGTTCAACTTACTTGACATTATGAAAAACTGAAAACTGCTTGTGCGTCCGGCCGTACAAGAAGTCAAGAATAATCCAAAATCAATGTGAAATTGTGAATCCCTCACAAATGTTGCGATCTTGTCTCTCCACCAGACCACCACTCCATGAATAATTATTCTGTGCACATACTCCAATTCCCAAATCGCAACCCAATTGAAAACCCTAGGCGCTAGTGCCCTGCAGCTAGAGAAGCAAATTAGAATTTCAAAACAGGGGCATCACACTGGCGATTTGGTAGCGGTAGATCATACCTTTCTCTCCGCTGAATTGGAAAGGACACACGATCTATCGACAGGCGACGCCGGCGAGGAACGGTTCTCAGCTAGGCAGACGACGAGGCAAAAGGGTACCTGAGCGATCGATCAATTGATCGATTTGTGCCTGGCTGGTGCTCGCTGGGCCCTGAACGCTCTGCCTAAACCACTCAGAAATTTGCGGCCTAATGGCCCATCCCACGTGAATTGCTAGGCTGGGCTGCCAGGATCTTGGAGCTTCCGGTGTCCCTCGACGAAATTTGGGGGTGTCACGTCTATACCTGCTCTATACGTATAAGGTACAAGAAATTGTTACCCGGTGTCCTGTGCTACCTGCTGGGTCAACGTGGGTCCGCCCCTGGTTGCGACGGACGATCGAGGAGAACCCAGAGGGCGTGCTGTCGATCGGGGGAGTGGTCCGTCAGCTACGAGGACCTCCGCAAGTACCTCGAGTCTTCACCGACCGACATGGTTCGTTGCTTCCTCTTTTTCTCCCGATCCGGCCGGCCTAGATGCGCTCTTGGGTTCTTGAAATTGAATCGGATTGGATTGGGTTGGTTTCGAAACTGATGGGTGACTTGGGTTCGCAGATGTGCCCGACAGTGAAGGTGACGTCGCGCCGGGTGGAGGTTGCCATGGAGGACCAGACGCTGACCGAGATCGACTCCCTCTTCGCCACCCGGTCCGGCTTGCCCCTGCTCGATGACGAGGACAAGGCCAAGGCCTCCAACGGGGTCAGTCAGTGCTCCTCATCCTCCCCCAATTACTTGCAATTGATACTCCTGCGCGCCTTGCATGCCTGCTATTATTTGAGGAATCAAATCCTGATGATATATACAATTAATTATGTCGATTTGCTGAAAATGAGCCTACTTTGGTGGAAAGAAAATGTATCTTGATTTCTGTTTATCTTGCTTGCCGTAGAACAACTCGTAACCAAATTAAGCTGAGGAGTAATATGTCAAAGTACCTTAAGATGGTACCCCCAATATTTGAGGGTTAAAGTTAGGTTTCGTAAACTTTCAAGAACAATCTCAGAACACATAAACATGTACCATGGATTTGACGTCGAAAATAATGAATATTGCAGAAATCATGGGGCAAGCTGAACGATTTTTTCAAATCAATTTCGATTTATGTTTTGCAATTTCAGCTTGGTATGATAAGGATATTTGCACAAAACTGTACCAGAGATTAATATGGGGAAAAAAAAATGCTTGAACAGTTTCTGATATTCAGTCTCTGATGATGTTGATCTATACTTGCTTGCTCAGTTGCTCTTATGACACTGTTGGACTCAACTGTTGCAGAAGTCATTTCATCTCCTGCGATAACTCTCACACTCGAGAAGACTGTCTTGGGTAACTCGCGCGATCACTCCTGTGTTCCATTTCTAGACCACAGTTATACAGAAACACAACGTGTTCTGTTGGTAAGATGTGCTAATGTCCTTGCTCGTACCTTCTTACATGAGCAGAGGCTGCTGCACTAATGCTGAAGCATAAAGTTCATAGGATACCAGTCGTCAGTGAACAATAGCAAGTGATTGGTAAGAATTTCAAAACTCCTTTGATATAGCAATTATGTCGATTTGCTGAAAATGAGCCTGCTTTGGTGGAAAGAAAATGTATCTTGAACCCGCTGTCTTGTTTAGTATCCACCAATCTGGACATCAACTCTACATACTCTTGTTTAATCTAGCAGACGACATTCCAAATAATTTATCTGAGGTAGAGTTACACTGTTAGATTTGGAGTACCACTAGTTGAATTTTCTGTTTATCTTGCATTCCGTAGAACAATGCGTCAATGCGTAACCAAATTAAGCTGAAAAGTAACATGTCAAAGCCCCTTAAGATGGTACCCCCAACATTTAGGTGTTAAAATTAGGTTTCGTAAACTTCCAAGAACAATCTCAGAACACATAACTTGTACCATGGATCTCACGTCGAAAAGAATGAATATTGCAGTAATCACGGCGCAAGCTGAACGATTTCTTTCAAATCAATTTAGATTTGAGGTATGGCAATTTTAGCTTGGTAAGATAAGGATATGTGCACAAAACTGTACCAGAGAGTAATATGGAGGGAAACAAATGCTTGTACAGTTTCTGATATTCAGTCTCTGATGATGCTGACCTATTCTTGCTTGCTCCTATGATGCAGTTTGACTTCACTGTTGCAGAAGTCATGTCATCTCCCGCGATAACTCTCACATCGAGAAGTATGTCTTGGGTAACTCCCGTGATCACTCCTGCATTTCATTGCTAGACCACAATTATACAGAAACACAATGTGTTCTGACTTCTGACGGTAAGATGTGATAATGTCCTTGCTTGTAACTTCTTACATGAGCAGAGGCTGCTGCCCGAATGCTGAATATAAAGTTCGTACGATACTGGACGTCAATGAACAACAGCAAGTGATTGGTAAGAATTTTAGAAGCCCTTTGATATAGCTCATTTCTGACATTTAAGTAGTTGTACCCATTTACTTGCATAGTTCATTTGGGTTGTCTTTAGTGCTACCGGCTGCAGTGTAGCTTCTGTGAAATTTAAGTTCACCGTTAAACTGAAAATACCGGGTCCCTACCGGTTGGATGAAAAGCAACAAATTTCAAGCGGCACTCTTATGAACAAGGCATTTTATATTTAAATTTCGTTTTTATTATTTGTGTAGCTTCATGCTTCTTTTACAAAACCCAAAGTTTACCATGCAGTCCTTAGGGCATGTACAACGCAGGCGCTTAGAGGCGACGCTAGGATCTAATTCCCAGTCGATCAAGTTTACTACCTTATGCGTCGACGCAAGGCAAAATCACAGTCTTAGATGGGAATCGCACGTAACGGCCAGGATTTCGACCCTGGCGCCCGCTAGGATCTAATTCCCACTCGATCGGCAGTTCAGTTTTTCAATCGATCGGCAGTTCAGTTTTTCAATCCTAGCGTTGTGGGTTGCGTCGACTCAAAGGCAAGCGTCGAGCGCTTGGTCTGTACGCGGTGAAAAACTGGGCAGTTTTATGTCTGTGTTTAGCGCCTCGCGTTATGAAGCCGTCGGTGCTTAAATGACGCGGTGAAAAACTGGGCAGTTTTATGTCTGTGTTTAGCGCTTCGCATTGTGAAGCCGCCGGTGCTAAATGATTTTCTACTTTAGTGGTATTTTTTCTCCCTGTAAGCGCCTGGTTATGCGACCCGCATTGTACATGGCCTCAGAGCATCCACAGCGTGACGCTTTAAAGCGGGAGCTAGGATTACATTCCTGGTCAAATGGCAGTTACTATCTTAAATCCTGGGCGCCTGGCACAATATGTGGCAACCGGCGCTACTAGCTGGTGCGGTAGAAACAAACGCAATCGTGGCCTAGAAACGGAGGCGAACGAGTTAAATTAGTGTCTCATTAAGAGCCCACCGTTGAAAGGAATAAGTGCTTAGCATTTATTCTATTTACTTTATTAGTTAAGCGCATCCGTAAGCGTTGTGCGCTGTGGATGCTCTTAACAAGTTTAACCTGTAACTGGCTGAGGGCATGTGCATTGCTTACAAAGACGTTTAAAAAGTCAATTCCCATTCATAGGCAAGTGTGTGACGCTAGAGGCTGGATTTTCTAGGTGTTTTGCAAGCGTCGGGCGCTTGATTATGCAGCCGATGCTAAAAAACAGCCAGGATTTACAAGGAAACTGCCAAGTCAAGTGGGATTATTTTCCTAGCGCCTGCCCTTTAGCGCCCGCGCTGTACATGGCCTGATTTCACCATTTCTCACTCGCACAGAACCCTTGTCCAAGTTACCGCGTAAATGCACAATGTTAGACTGTAGATACACTGTAGCTTCTGTATATGCTGTATAACTGTACCTGTACCGTACACCTGTACGTTGCTATATATATATGACAGCCGAGCCCTTCTAGGGCATCGAGCATTGTTCCCGTAATACTTTTTACATGGTATCAGTTTAGGTTCGACATGTCTTCCGCTGCAAACGCATCTGCCGCCGCCGCCGTCGTCTCCGCGCCGCCGGCCGCCCCAGCTCTCCCTCCCTTCCTTGCTCGTATCATGAACGGAGGTTCTGCTCCAGGGTCTACATCGCTGCCCTACAGTCCTCTCTCCACCCTGTCTGCCGGCGCCATGTTCTCCGGCCAGGGCGCTCCTGTTCCAATCACGCCATCGCTCCCTGCCGTCGCGACGGTTGGTTCGTCGTCTGTGGCATCGGCGCCGCCGTCGTTTCCGTACACGGCGCCCTCGCCTGCTCCTGTCGCGCCCGGGCCCGGGACCTACGACTCCCTCGTTGAGAACATCAACGGTCGTGAAACTCCGATTCAGCCGCTCGAGTTGTATGCACGCCTCCTCGCGATGGAACAGCGCCTTGCTGCCCGCCACTCGAGTCCTTCATTTGCCTCCGCTAACGTGGCAAACCGTGGAGGTGGCAAGCCCTTCAAGCCAGCGTCGACCCCTGCCAAGCCGGCGCCTGTCTACCACACGTCGCAGCAGCCCTCGCGCGCTCCTTCAGTCACCACCACGGGCGGCCGTCCGCGCGCCTGCTGCCCCTCGTGCGGGGTGCAGGTTCCCTGCCAGTTGTGTGGCCTCGACGGTCACATCGCCTCCAAGTGTCACCGCCGCTTCAAGCAGGACTTTCTCGGCGTTGGCAACAATGGCAAGGGAAACGAGAAGCAAGCTGCATTGGCAACACAAGGCCATGATCAAGGGCACACTCCTTCGTACCCGATTGATGCTTCATGGTACATGGACATGGGCGCTACCAATCATCTGACAAATGAGACGGCAAGGCTCGCTGTTCAGGAACCATACCACGGCCATGATCAGGTTCACACCGCCAATGGAGCAGTTATGCGCATCTCACATATTGGTCAGGCACTTCTTACTAATTCCTCTAAAAAATTACGTCTCCGCAATGTCCTTTGCATTCCATCTGTCACACGTAGCTTGATGTCCGTTCCTCAACTTACTCGTGACAATAATGTCTTTGCTGAATTTCACCGTTTCCATTTTTTTATTAAGGACCGGGACACGCGGGACATACTTCTTAGAGGTCACCTTCGCCATGGTCTATATGCGCTTGATGTGCCACCAGTCTCCCAGGTGTTCTGTGGTGTTCGGGTTTCTTCATCTCATTGGCATTCACGTCTTGGTCACCCGGCAACTCCTATAGTTCGCCATGTTCTTCGTCGTCATGAGCTACCAGTTGTGTCTAGTAATATTGATACAGTTTGTGATGCATGTCAGCACGGCAAGAGTCATCAACTTCCGTTTTCAGAGTCGAGTCGTGTAGTCCAAACTCCACTTGAGATTATTTATTCTGATGTATGGGGTTCAGCCCAAACCTCTGTTAGTGGTCATGATTATTATGTCAGCTTCATTGATGCTTACAGTCGTTTTACTTGGCTTTATCTACTTAAGCGTAAATCTGATGTGTTCGATGTTTTTCTGCAATTTCAAGCACATGTTGAGCGTCTTATCAAGCACAAAATTATTCATGTTCAGTCAGACTAGGGGGGGGGGGCGAGTATCGCAACCTCAATGTCTTTTTCCAGAAACTTAGGATTTCTCACCGTGTGTCTTGTCCTCATACACATCAGCAGAACGGAGCCGCTGAACGCAAGCACCGTCATCTAGTTGAAACTGGCCTAACTTTACTAGCCCATGCATCTGTGCCTTTTCGTTTCTGGAGTGATGCCTTTGCCACAGCCTGTTTTCTCATTAATAGGCTTCCTACACGACTTCTTCATATGAAAACACCACTTGAACGCTTGCTCCATGAAATTCCTGATTATACATTCATGAAGGTGTTTGGTTGTGCGTGTTGGCCACATCTTCACCCTTATAACAGTCGCAAACTTGAGTTTAGGTCCAAAAAGTGTGTTTTTCTTGGATATAGTTCTCTTCACAAAGGGTACAAATGCCTACATGTTCCGTCTAACCGTGTTTATATCTCGCGTGATGTCGTGTTTGACGAGAATGTGTTTCCTTTTTCTGCACTTCCAAGTCATACAAACTCTCCAACACAACCTCTACGTTCCTCTCCGCCTTTGCCTGATCAGTTTGTAGATGTTGCATATTCCCCTGTTTTTCTCCCTAATCATGGTGCAGGTATCGGACGTGGAACCCGCCTTGAAATTGTGGACATCACCGACTCGCCATCCAGGTCGGACGTCGATTGCTGCATGCCTCATGCAGGCGGTCCCTCTGCTGGTAGCGAGCTGGGCCAGGACGCCCCGGCCTCCCCTGCGTCTCCCCGCGTCACGCCACTTCTGCTAGGCCCGCCAACGGGTTCTCCTTCCGCGTCGCGTGCAACAGCTGCCTCCGTGCCTCCCTCGCCTGGGCTGCCTTCGCCGTCTCCGTTCTCGCCTGGGCTGCTTTCGGCTGGACCGGCCTCGCCTGGGTCATCTCCGTCATCGCCTGGCCCATCTTCGCTTGGTTCGCGTGCTACGTCGCCCACGCCTGTGTCATCACCGATTGCTCCTGATGCTACAGCGACGTCTACCTCAGCACCAGCACCAGCACCAACACCAACTGCGCCCGCCGTACTGCGTCCACACACCCGCAGCAAAAGTGGGATTTCTCGTCCGCGCGTGCGTACCGATGGCACGGTTGCGTGGCTTGCGGCATTCATGACGCACTCTGCAAATAACCCCACTGCTGAGCCTCGACACTTTCAGGCTGCTCTTGGCATTCCACACTGGCGCACTGCAATGGAACAAGAGTTTCAGGCACTCTTACGGAATGATACTTGGCGATTGGTTCCTCCCGTCTCTAGTGTTAATATTATTGACTCCAAGTGGGTGTTCAAAGTCAAGAAACACGCTGATGGCTCTATTGAACGGTACAAGGCACGTCTAGTAGCGAAAGGCTTTAAGCAAAGGTATGGTCTTGACTATGAGGATACTTTTAGCCCTGTTGTCAAACCAACCACTATTCGTCTTTTGCTCTCTTTGGCTGTTATGCGAGGATGGTCGATGCGTCAACTGGATGTGCAGAATGCTTGTAACATCCCAAATTTTGGAATGTTTTAAAAATCACAAAAATTTAAAACTTTTGTTAATAATTAAATAAAGTCTCCAAAAATCAAGAAAAGCTTTTATAGAAGATTGTTTTGACATCTTCAAAGTTATATTTTAAATTAAATATTCCTTTATCTTCAAATCTCAATTTTTAAGTCTTGGAAATAAAATATTTAAATGGGGTTTTCAAATAGTATTTTCCCCTTTGGTTTATTGTTTTAAAATAAATATGGGGATATTATAAACCCTAAATTATTTGAGAAAATGATTTAAACATCTTCCCAATCTTTGTTTTATAAAATGTTTTATCTTAAACTATCTTTAAATATGAAAATGAGTTATCATTTTGAATGATATTACTCACCTTATTTCTCTGGTTTTTATTTAAATATTTTGGATATTTATAAACCCTAATTTGGAAAAATCCCCAATTAGCCATATAAGGAAAATTTGACCAAAAGGGTATTTTGGTAATTTTGTTTTGACCAAAATTAGTTCCTAAATGTCTATTTTAAATATTGGGAATTTTACAAATTTTTACAAATTTATTTGACTTGATTTGGAGGCCTAAATCAAAAGTTATAAAAGAAAACAGAAAAAAAAGAGAGAGAAATTGATGACGTCATGCTGACGTCATCGTCTTCAATCTCGTCCCGTGGCAGTTTCTACCCGTCGATTTTCCCCCTTGATTGCGGCCGAATGAAGCCACCATTCATCTCCCCGAGCCTTCCCCCTTAGAGCGCTCTCACCCCTCTCAAATTCCCCTTTCCGCCCGCTCCGTATCCCGCCGCCAGGCCGAAGAAAAAGCTCGTCGGAGTCGCACCCTCCCGCCGCCGTGCTGCCCCGTTTCCGCCACGGTGAGCCACCGCCGGACCTCCCTGAGGCCACCATCTTCTTCCCCTTGATCTCGTGATCCTCCATGACCTCTCCCGTATTTTTTTTGCTGCAGCGGAGCAACGGATCGAGCTCGACCCGAGCTTACCGGAGCCGCCGCAACTCCGGTCGCCTCCAACCGCCGTTCCAGGACGCCATCGACTGCGTCGCCTCGCCACCGGATCCTCCTCATCACGCCGCTCGTCGTCGTCCACTTCTCCGAACACGAGGACCACCGGGGCGACGACAACGTCCGCGACCGAACCGCCGCCGCCGTCCGAGCCGTCTCCGGTGACCACCGCGCCGCCGGTATAGAAACCCTAGAACCTAGACCATAGGATCTAGATCCAACGATCGGAAATAGATCGAGCCGAGCCGAGTCCGAGCTGCAGCTTAGCCGAGCCGAGCCGTGAGCCGAGCCGAGCCACCCCGTTTTTCTGGAATTTTATTTCCGAAATAAAAATAAAGGGGGAAATAAGCATTTTTGCAGAAAAGACCCTATACCTTCAAACCTTCATATCTTTTAAACCGTTTGTCCAAATTTAACAAATTTTGTATTTTTGAAAAGCTCTGGACTTGTAGAATCTTTTGCCACTGTTAGTTTTCAGTGTGACAAATCCAAATTTATTCAAATTTCAAATGAGTCATTTGAGTAAATTTGACATAGTTTTAAATCTATAAGTCCAAATTTTGCAAATAAAATATTTCTGGAAACCTTGGAACATGCATGACATGATCCCACTGTTATAATTAATTTTTGATAGTTTTAAAAAGATTTCTTAATCAGAGACTCAAGTTGGAGTATTTCTGATATAGTTTAATTTCTATAAATCCTTTTAATTAGTTTTCTTTTAGAAAACTTCCTCAAATAGTTGTCTTTGTCCAGAGAGACCAAAACCTTACCTATCTACCACTTTTTGAAACATAAACATTGAAAGTGTGCCAAAGGCCATTTAAATGTTAATGTTTTGCAAACCATAGTTTCGAAATGTTTTAAAGCTCTTTTGACTAACCCTTGTGTGATCACTTTGATCAAAACCAATCCTTGGAACCTTTGAAACACCCCTTCAACCTATTCAATTTTTGATTTGAGACCAACCCCTGACCCAAATGGCAAACCCCAAACCTAAATGCATCGATTCTTTTTGCATATGGAATCATGTATTGAACTTGGACCACCAACCTAGTTTTGTTTGTTTCTATCTATGTTTGTTGTTAGGTTTGTTTCTTGTGATTGTTGTATTGTTGCTTATTGTCATATGTTTGCATTGTATAGATTGAACGGAGAGCTACGAGTTACGTTGAAAAAGAGTGTGTGAGCTACGACAAATTCCAAAAGGCAAGTGCATACACCCTTTCATGAAAGACCTACTATTTTATTATATATGCATTGTAGACTATTTCAGTAGTATGCATGATAGGTGTACTACTATATTGCTATGCAGACCTGTTTAGTACATCACCCTTTATTCCTGTTGATTTAGGAACCCATTCACTTGGTAGAAGTTAGAACTGCTATGCTGAAATGTTTTATTGCAGTACGAAAGGATAAAAACTCTACTAAGTTAATGAACTACCTGGGTGGCAATTGGTTTTGCTCTATTGGTGGTCAAAGTTGAGTGGCTGCTCAGGGCCATTTCCATGGTTTTAACTGAGTACGTGCACTTGTGAACGGCCACCCAGGAACAAAGAGATTTAAGTCACTCCAAGTTTAGATTGCTTCCAGTGCAGCCACTTGGTATTATGGCTCTGCCTTGACTAAGTAAGTTCTAGGAACCTGATTCCGACAGTTCTCAGCGGATGAATGTCTTGTATGGGTCTGTCTGAACGAACAGGGGACTGTTTCCCAAAGGTCTCGTCTTCATCTTCACCTTTCCTTTTCACTTCAAGAAGGTCAAGGTCAGAATGGGTTGATGAAGTCTCGTGGTGAAAGTGCACAACCTCTCGAGAGTGTAAAACTATGGTCATAGCCGTGTCCCCGGTTACGGACAATTCTGAGCAGCTGGACAAGGATGTCGATGGAAAATCTCCTCATTCCAACTCGGGTATATGAGACCTTGGATGCGTTCCATTGGTGTGTCTCATATTGAAAAGTGGAGAATATAATGTTTGTGAAAAGTAGGACAAAATTGGCTTTATGCAATAGCCTTCAACCCCACCAGCCAGATATGCATGTAGTTTTAGTCTTGCCATTCTATATTCCACCAAAGTATCACTTGCCAGCCTGTCACAAGGTATTGACCCAAATTCCCTGGGCTGCAACGTTAATGTTGCAGGTTTTTACGATGAAGAGTGAGGACGTCTACCTTTCGAGCTTGCAACCAACATGTATGCCAGTGGCACATGAAGATGATGAAGCTCTCTGTGCTACTTATGTTTCCGCTGTCAAACTTTACATTCACGCTAGCCTTTGGCTATGCAAATTGTAAAGAATATTTTATTTATGGATCTCGCGATGTAATAATTATTTGACATTGATGCATGGTATTACATCTATTTGTGAATTGCTATCCATACTCGATCCAGGGAATAGCATATTTCACGATGTGTCATTGCTTTTCTAAGCAAGGGCGCTACAGATGGTATCAGAGCGTAATGTTGCCTGTAGGCTCGAAAACCTTAGGTTTGGATTAGAAATAAGAATGACCATAGGAACAAAAGTTATTTTCTTCTTGTCCAAATCTTTCCTAATATCCTTCTTGTAACCTTCTCAACTAATTGCTTTCTAAGTTATCTTATCTTATTTATAGATGACCATAACTCAGAAATGTTTCCGAAGACGTTGAAGATCAACATGACAATTATGAGAAGCCATCAAGCGCATTGATCGAATACTTCAATTTAGACTTCACAGCACCAGAAGTACCTCGACGAACTCAAGGAAATAGAAGAGAATCTTGAAGCATTGAAGGAAGAGATAGACTAGACCACCATTTTACCCTAATAGCGTTATAGTAATATTGTATTGACTTACCAAATTGTGGTATGGCAGTACTATCGTGTCTATTTTGAAAAACCTTGTTGTGTTTGTTTGTTATCCAAACTATAATTTCGAAAATTAAGTAGGAGGAGTTGTTTTTTTATCTCTATTGGTTGTTTTACTGTGGATTGATGCTTGCTAGATGTTGTTTGTAAGATGAATTGTCTTGATCTGTTGTGTATGGGTATAAATACTTCCCTTAGTATCCCTCTATCTCTACTCATCCATGCTAAACTAAACAGATGTCCCAGCCAAATCCCAACAACCCGGTGATGCCTACACTACAAGAGTTACTAGATGCACAGAAACAGTTGAATCAGTTGATGACCCACAACCAGGAAGACCACAAGGACATTCTAGCACCACCTCCTACTCAAGTGGATATGTTGATCAGATTCTTAAAACTTCGACCAGAAAAGTTCTCAAGAGCTGCAGAACCTATTTTGGCCGACGATTGGCTACGATCAGTGAATAAGGATTTGGTGACCATCGGATGCACAGATGCCGAGAAGGTTAGATTCGCGGCACACCTACTAGAAGGACCTGCAGCAGACTGGTGGGACAGCTACCAGATCACTTACCCCATGGAAGAGATGACATGGGATTTATTTCAAAAAGGATTCCGTACTGCACATGTTTCATCAGGAGTGATGAAGCTAAAGAGGGAAGAATTTCTCGATCTTCGACAAGACGACCGAAACATAATAGAATACATGAATGAGTTCAATAATCTGTCACGCTACGCACCGGATGATGTGGATACAGATACTAAGAGGAAAGAAAGGTTTCTAAATGGTCTGAATGACGAACTATCCATTCTATTGACAGTTGCATATACCCCAAACTACCAGTCACTGGTTGACCAAGCGATAACCTTGGAGAGCAAACTGAAGCAGGTTGCGAACAAGAAGCGAAAGCATAATGTGGAAGAGCATCACTCGGAATCACAGCAGGAATTGCACACTTCAGATGATGAACGTAATCATTTTGAGTTCAACTATCATGGAGACAATAACCACCATTGTCATAATATTCATAGACACGACTTTCATGGAGAAATTGATCACCACATCAACCATGGACACCACAGCCCCGTCCATACTGAAGAGGTTTATGATCTCGGAAATGAGCACCTTATGGGAGAAAACAGTAGTCAGAACACCCACCCCAAACCCAATAGGAAAGACCTCAGTCAGGTGGAGTGTTGCAAATGCAAGAAAATGGGACACTATTCTTGGGACTGTCCACAAAAGAAGATTAGTATTGGTACCAAGCCAACTCAATTCCGAAAGGGACATGTGTTCTCTATAAACAGTGAGAGAGTTCTCAAGAGACCAAACCCAGTTATTGAAGAATTGTTGATCAACTCATGTTCTGCACGAGTACTTTTCGATGCTGAGGCTACACACTCATTCATATCAAAAGACTTTGTGAGTAAAAATAAGGTATCCTATCAAGGGATTAGAAGACCCATCAGAGTAAGCTCTACAGAAGGGAAGAGACCAGCAAACGCGGTATGCCAAAACATGACCTTGGAAATTGAGACACACAAGTTTCCAAGCGAGTTGTTTGTGCTAGACTTGCAAGGGTTGGATATAATCATAGGCAAGGACTGGATGTCCAGGTATGAAGGTCAGATAGATCATGCTAGTAAAGCTGTCACACTCACCACACCGGAAAAGAAGCGGATCAGATATCAGTTTAAATCAAGAAGCCAAGAAACCAACTGAGTTTTCATGAGGAGTCTAGCCAGGAAGAAGGACCATGGTAAATGGAAATGTTCTGAGGATGTAATAAATGCCACTAGTTATATGTAAGTGGAAGAATAAGTACTGTGATGTAAGAGGGGTGTTATGTCAAAGTAATAACCATATTAAATGACGATGAGTGAAACTAGTATCGACTATCTTATACCAAAACTTAAACGAAACAATAGATATTGTTGTGAAGCCTGCTCGTCATATCAGGGATGAAGACATGACACTGAAAATGGACAAGCTAAGACGACGTGGAAGACATATTTTCCAAGGAGAAGAATCAGAAAACAAGCTTTAGCTTGTGAGCTAACGTGTGCAGGAGCTTACGCAACCCAATAGTTTTAAAGGAGCGATAGTTTAGTTCAGGTTGTCTTGCAGATGGGAAACTTTCTGTTAGACAAGTGAGGATGCCCGAGAGATAGACTACGTGATTTACCTATCTACATATTGAGGAAATGATACGGGTGCAGGATGGACTGATCACCATTCCTACTACTCATGTTATTCCCCTCACTATTTGGATTGATAAATCTGAGTGACCAACCTACTAGAGAGCCGACGATGATCCTAAACCATATGTATATTATAACCCTATGTGAGGCAAAAGTTGCCGAAACGTAAGATATTCGGTGAGGATAAACCACAACTCTCCTGAAGAATAAGAAGAGATTCTGCAATGAAAGTTTTGACCTACCATGAGAGTTTCGTTAGAATTGACGCTTTGTTTGAAGTGAAGGATGCCAGCCTAGAGAAGAAATATTTCCGGAGACATCACATGGATGAGGATGTAATATGTCAAGCCATATTAAAGAGAATAGTATCCGAAGTTATCTAAAGAGACACCCACCTATTCGAGATGGAGCACTTCATGAGTGTAAGATATAGTTGACTCCAGCGAGACCTAAAGACTAACCCGATGGACCCTATCCCGAAGGAAAGAGTTCAAGACTGCCTACAAAAGTTTCTTTTAAGGGTGGTAGCCCACCCAGTTGTCTGAACCTAGTTGTCCCAGAAACCCATCTTTCTTTCTAGCCTCTCCGAATCTCGGGGACGAGATTCCTTTTAAGGGTGGTAGGTTTGTAACATCCCAAATTTTGGAATGTTGTAAAAATCACAAAAATTTAAAACTTTTGTTAATAATTAAATAAAGTCTCCAAAAATCAAGAAAAGCTTTTATAGAAGATTGTTTTGACATCTTCAAAGTTATATTTTAAATTAAATATTCCTTTATCTTCAAATCTCAATCTTTAAGTCTTGGAAATAAAATATTTAAATGGGGTTTTCAAATAGTATTTTCCCCTTTGGTTTATTGTTTTAAAATAAATATGGGGATATTATAAACCCTAAATTATTTGAGAAAATGATTTAAACATCTTCCCAATCTTTGTTTTATAAAATGTTTTATCTTAAATCATCTTTAAATATGAAAATGAGTTATCATTTTGAATTATATAAATCATATTATTTCACTGGTTTTTATTTAAATATTATGGGATATTTATAAACCCTAATTTAGAAAATTCCCAATTAGCCATATAAGGCATATTTGATCAAAAGGGTATTTTGGTAATTTTGTTTTGGCCAAAAATTGTTCCTAAATGTCTATTTTGACTATTTGGAATTTTACAAATTTTTACAAATTTATTTGACTTGATTTGGAGGCCTAAATCAAAAGTTATAAAAGCAAAACAGAAAAATAAAGAAAAAGAAAATTTGATGACATCATGATGACGTCATCGTCTTCAAAGCTTGTCCGTGGCCGTTTCTCCCGATCCCCTCCCATCTTGATTGCGGCCGATTAAGGGCACCAATTGCCTCGCCGACCCCACCCCTTGGAAGCCCTCTCACCCCTCTCCGTTTCCCCTCTGCTCCCCCTCCGAATCCCGCCGCCAGGCCGAAGAAAAAGCTCGTCGGAGTCGCACCCTCCCGCCGCCGTGCTGCCCCGTTTCCGGCACGGTGAGCCACCGCCGGACCTCCCTGAGGCCACCATCTTCTTCCCCTTGATCTCGTGATCCTCCATGACCTCTCCCGTATTTTTTTGGTGCAGCGGAGCAACGGATCGAGCTCGACCCGAGCTTACCGGAGCCGCCGCAACTCCGGTCGCCTCCAACCGCCGTTCCAGGACGCCATCGACTGCGTCGCCTCGCCACCGGATCCTCCTCATCACGCCGCTCGCCGTCGTCCACTTCTCCGAACACGAGGACCACCGGGGCGACGACAACGTCCGCGACCGAACCGCCGCCGCCGTCCGAGCCGTCTCCGGTGACCACCGCGCCGCCGGTATAGAAACCCTAGAACCTAGACCATAGGATCTAGATCCAACGATCGGAAATAGATCGAGCCGAGCCGAGTCCGAGCTGCAGCTTAGCCGAGCCGAGCCGTGAGCCGAGCCGAGCCACCCCGTTTTTCTGGAATTTTATTTCCGAAATAAAAATAAAGGGGGAAATAAGCATTTTTGCAGAAAAGACCCTATACCTTCAAACCTTCATATCTTTTAAACCGTTTGTCCAAATTTAACAAATTTTGTATTTTTGAAAAGCTCTGGACTTGTAGAATCTTTTGCCACTGTTAGTTTTCAGTGTGACAAATCCAAATTTATTCAAATTTCAAATGAGTCATTTGAGTAAATTTGACATAGTTTTAAATCTATAAGTCCAAATTTTGCAAATAAAATATTTCTGGAAACCTTGGAACATGCATGACATGATCCCACTGTTATAATTAATTTTTGATAGTTTTAAAAAGATTTCTTAATCAGAGACTCAAGTTGGAGTATTTCTGATATAGTTTAATTTCTATAAATCCTTTTAATTAGTTTTCTTTTAGAAAACTTCCTCAAATAGTTGTCTTTGTTCAGAGAGACCAAAACCTTACCTATCTACCACTTTTTGAAACATAAACATTGAAAGTGTGCCAAAGGCCATTTAAATGTTAATGTTTTGCAAACCATAGTTTCGAAATGTTTTAAAGCTCTTTTGACTAACCCTTGTGTGATCACTTTGATCAAAACCAATCCTTGAACCTTTGAAACACCCCTTCAACCTATTCAATTTTTGATTTGAGACCAACCCCTGACCCAAATGGCAAACCCCAAACCTAAATGCATCGATTCTTTTTGCATATGGAATCATGTATTGAACTTGGACCACCAACCTAGTTTTGTTTGTTTCTATCTATGTTTGTTGTTAGGTTTGTTTCTTGTGATTGTTGTATTGTTGCTTATTGCCATATGTTTGTATTGTATAGATTAAACGGAGAGCTACGAGCTACGTTGAAAAAGAGTGTGTGAGCTACGACAAATTCCAAAAGGCAAGTGCATACACCCTTTCATGAAAGACCTACTATTTTATTATATATGCATTGTAGACTATTTCAGTAGTATGCATGATAGGTGTACTACTATATTGCTATGCAGACCTGTTTAGTACATCACCCTTTATTCCTGTTGATTTAGGAACCCATTCACTTGGTAGAAGTTAGAACTGCTATGCTGAAATGTTTTATTGTAGTACGAAAGGATAAAAACTCTACTAAGTTAATGAACTACCTGGGTGGCAATTGGTTTTGCTCTATTGGTGGTCAAAGTTGAGTGGCTGCTCAGGGCCATTTCCATGGTTTTAACTGAGTACGTGCACTTGTGAACGGCCACCCAGGAACAAAGAGATTTAAGTCACTCCAAGTTTAGATTGCTTCCAGTGCAGCCACTTGGTATTATGGCTCTGCCTTGACTAAGTAAGTTCTAGGAACCTGATTCCGACAGTTCTCAGCGGATGAATGTCTTGTATGGGTCTGTCTGAAGAACAGGGGACTGTTTCCCAAAGGTCTCGTCTTCATCTTCACCTTTCCTTTTCACTTCAAGAAGGTCAAGGTCAGAATGGGTTGATGAAGTCTCGTGGTGAAAGTGCACAACCTCTCGAGAGTGTAAAACTATGATCATAGCCGTGTCCCCGGTTACGGACAATTCTGAGCAGCTGGACAAGGATGTCGATGGAAAATCTCCTCATTCCAATTTCATAATAAAATTTGATGGGTGAACTCGGGTATATGAGACCTTGGATGCGTTCCATGGGTGTGTCTCATATTGAAAAGTGGAGAATATAATGTTTGTGAAAAGTAGGACAAAATTGGCTTTATGCAATAGCCTTCAACCCCACCAGCCAGATGAGCATGTAGATTTAGACTTGCCATTTTATATTCCACCAAAGTATCACTTGCCGGCCTGTCACAAGGTATTGACCCAAATTCCCTGGGCTGCAACGTTAATGTTGCAGGTTTTTACGATGAAGAGTGAGGACGTCTACCTTTCGAGCTTGCAACCAACATGTATGCCAGTGGCACATGAAGATGATGAAGCTCTCTGTGCTACTTATGTTTCCGCTGTCAAACTTTGCATTCAAGCTAGCCTTTGGCTATGCAATTGTAAAGAATATTTTATTTATGGATCTCGCGATGTAATAATTATTTGACATTGATGCATGGTATTACATCTATTTGTGAATTGCTATCCATACTCGATCCAGGGAATAGCATATTTCACGATGTGTCATTGCTTTTCTAAGCCCCCGGGTTTTGTTGATCCTGCTCGTCCTCATCATCTGTGCCGCCTGGTCAAGGCTCTTTATGGACTTAAGCAGGCCCCTCGTGCATGGCATGCGCGCCTTGCTTCTGTTCTACGTGCTCATGGCTTTGTTCCTTCCACTGCTGACATGTCACTCTTCCTGCTTCAGCGCCCTGAGGTAACTATGTATCTGTTGGTCTATGTGGATGACATCATTCTTATCAGTTCCTCAGTTACTACTGCTGATCGTCTGGTTTCTGCTATGAGTACTGATTTTGCTGTCAAGGATCTGGGCTCCCTGCATTACTTCCTTGGTTTGGAAGTTTCTTCTTCTGCTGATGGACTGGCTCTCACTCAACAGAAATATTCCCAGGACTTGTTACGACGTGGTGGCATGTTGCAGTTACTGATCGACTGTCTGCTCTTGATGGTGATCTCCTCTCGTGTGATGATGCCACTGAGTATCATAGTATTGTTGGTGGTTTACAGTACTTGACGATCACCAGGCCTGATATATCTTATGCAGTTAACAGTGTGTGTCAGTTTCTTCATGCTCCACGAGACTCTCATTGGACTGCTGTGAAGCGCATCCTGCGGTACATTCGCCTCACTGCTTCATATGGTCTGCACCTCGAGTCTGCATCTTCTTCTGTGCTTTCAGCGTTTTCTGATGCTGACTGGGCTGGTAGTCCAGACGACAGGTCATCCACGGGAGGTTATGCAGTATTCTTTGGTCCTAATTTGATCGCCTGGAGTGCTCGCAAGCAAGTGACGGTTTCTCGTAGCAGTACTGAAGCTGAGTATAAGGCCGTTGCCAATGCCACAGCTGAACTCATATGGGTACAATCTCTGTTGAGAGAGTTGGGGATCTCTCAAGATCAGCCACCGGTTCTTTGGTGTGACAACATCGGTGCTACATACCTTTCCGCTAATCCGGTATTTCATGCCCGAACGAAACACATCGAAGTTGATTTTCATTTTGTGAGGGAACGTGTGACACAGAAGCTACTTCAAATCAAGTTCATCCCATCCAAAGATCAACTTGCTGACATCTTCACGAAGCCTTTGTCTCAACCTCAGTTTGAAGGCTGTAGGCGCAATCTTAACTTGTTATCTGTTTCTGGGCATAGTTAAGATTGAGGGAGGGTGTTAGACTGTAGATACACTGTAGCTTCTGTATATGCTGTATAACTGTACCTGTACCGTACACCTGTACGTTGCTATATATATATGACAGCCGAGCCCTTCTAGGGCATCGAGCATTGTTCCCGTAATACGTTTTACACACAAAATCCCAATGACTCCTTAATTATAGCTGCAATAAACATTGTTTTACTTGCCAGAATGCTTCTCTCATGACCATGTTGTTTTCCCCAAAAAACAGGGATCGTCATGCGTACGGACGTGTTTTAGGCTTTGGAGGAGGCCAACAAAGGGTAAGACCCTCCCTTTTCTCTACAGGCCATCCATCCCTCCCTCTACATTTCAACAGCGCAGTTGCTTTCTGTACATGAATAGTCCTAGCGGTGTAATCTGGATATATGCTGTGGCCTTCCTGTGTATATGGCGGGTGAGTCCTCGTTGTGTCATGTTTCTGTATGGTCTGTATGCTGTGTTCTGGATCTGTGAGATTTTGGGTGGTTGTTAAATATGATCGTCGTTTGCTCCCTTTGTGTGATGAATCTGTGAGACGTTTGTTCAGTTAAGGACATTGCCATTGCGTGTCTCATTTGCTCCAATATGAAGCTATGTATGGCTGATGCCCTTTGCCTTCATCTTTGTGTCTTTGGACAGAGATGTTTTGCCATTGCCATTGTGTATTCTGATGGTTGAATCTGGTTGGGTTGGGTTGCAGATGAGCCCGACGGCGAAGCTCGAGGAGGTGATGTCACGCCTGGTGGAGGTGGCCATGGCGGGCGAGAGGCGGGCTGAGATCGACGCCCTGTTCGCTACCCAGCCCGGCTTGCCGGTTCTCGATGACGAGGGAGTGCATCAGGGACCTGGCCTTCAACAGGGTCAGTCAGCGCTCTAGTTCTTTTCCTCTTCCTCATTAACGCTTTTTGGATGCGTGCCAAAATGAAGTTATGTTGAATTTGTTCTGCGCATTTGAGGAATTGGATCCTCGCATTGCGGGTATATGATCGATCTTGGACCATTTGTTCGGTACCCACCAATCTGGAATTCAGTTGTACAAAAATGTCTCGAGCCTGGATGGAGAATTTCATTTGAGCTAGAGTACATTGCAATATATTTCTGTAATGTTTGATCATTCAAACATGGATTTATGCCAAATTCAATTGTATGCTTCACCCATTTTCAAATTCAGAGTATTACAAGCTGAATTTTCAGTTTATGTTGAATGCCGAACCAGATTAAGGCATTAAGCTAACCAGTAACATGTTGAAGTCCTTTAATGTTGGTATTGAATATGCAGTCATTAGAGTAGGTGCGTAACCTGCAAAGAATTACATATATCCCATAGCAAGCAGTTACCTATACATGAATCTGCCTGCAAGTGGTTCATGAATCATAGAAAAACTTTACAAGTAAATAAATACAACCTAACCAGTCAAATATCGAGATAGATATTGAGTATGTTGTGGTTGAAGTTGGCAATGAGAATGTTTGGTTACCACCTAGTCCAACTCTGGTATTGTATCTAGTAATTCCAATGTACGACTTTGACTTGCACAACTAGTTTTCAGCACTTTTATTTTGATATATGACATATTTAGTTTTAGGCTGAATATCAAATGTATATCATATTACATATGTGTTAGAAGCATCCCTGAATAAGATGGACCATCATACTATGCTGTTTCTAAAGTGAATTCGTTTCTTTCAAGTGGTACATGGGTGCTGGATCACACACTGTCTCAGTCCTTGGTTTGTCTGGCACCTGTCAGTTATTCATTCTTGTTTACATCAGCTTGCTACTATCACTTCTAGTTTCTATCTAGTAGAGAGAAAATAATATATGGACATCTTATGCTAATCAATATGCATTCACAGGATACCACACTCAGTCCAGATGTAGAAGGAATGATCCAAGTCCTTGCCCACATGTGGATCGATTCGGAGATCATGGGAGGATCAGGCATCAATGCCGCGTCGACGTCCTCACCCTCTTCATCATCCATGTCGTCGAAGAAGGACGGGATGTCGCAGTTTGAGCAGAAGCTCGGCGAATTTTTCAAGCACCAGATCGAATCGGACACCTCCATTGGCTATAGAGACGGTTTCAGAGCTGGGAGCCTGGCTGTTGTCCAGTACGGTCTCAAGCGCACGCTCGAGCATATCCGGCTGACCGGACCTTGCCGTTTTGAAGATTCCAGAGAGAGATTCATATATTTTTCACCGAGAGTCCATTTACAGGGAAAAGAAAGGAATTTTGCGATGCACAAATTGTACAAACACGATCTATTTAGTTGCTCTTTCTTGGACATGTCGGCTAAGTACAGTATTAGCTGACAGGTCGGCTAAGTATAGTATTAGCGGATTGAATCGGGATGGCTAGCTAGTTCATCGATCTCTTGTATTATGATCAAAGCTTGGAATGGAGAACAGTGGTATTTTTTGTGTTATGAAAATTAATGAGTACACACTATCTTCTGCCTTATTATGTACATAGTATGCAATTTGTTTGATGCTATGTTTTATCTCCAGCATGCAGCGCGTCTCCTATTTCTGCCTTAATTTCTGACGAAAATTTGAAAAACATACTTATGCCTTGTTCACGGGAACGGAGGGAGTAAATTTTAGAGTACATCAGTTGCTAAACACATACTAGTTGAATTTGGCGTGGCGTCACGCCACGCCCTTGGTGAGTTTTTTTGTATAATATTTTTTTTGCTCACCAAAATGTTGCCAAATTGAAATGTTCAAACATGTTTTATTTTGTTATGATTAGGTAGCATTTTTTTTGTGAGCATTTCTGATATATTTTGTAGAATATTTGAATATTCACTGGTTTGAAATGTTCGAATATGTTTGTATTTCGACGTCAATGTTTAATTGAAATTAGAAAAATCCATTTGAATTCGATTCCACATTTGGGGAAAGTTAATTCGTATGGTGTCGAAATATTAGCCAAATTGAAATGTTCAAATGGTTTGAAAAGTTCGAACATGTTTGTATTTTGATGTCAATATTTAAGTGAATTAGAAAAATTCATTTGAATTTGATTCCACATTTGGGTAAGTTAAATCGTATGGTGTTGAAATATTGGCCAAATTGAAATGTTCAAATATATTTGTATTCTGCTTTAAGTACATAGCGTTTTTTTCTTTAGCTTTTTTTTGTGAGCATTTTTGATATATTTTGTAGAATATGCAAATATTTAGTAGTTTGAAATGTTTGTACATGTTTGTACTTCAGAAACAATATTAAATTGAAATTAGATGCAATTGAATTACCTCCTAACGGTGACAGAATCTCAATATTCCGGGGAAAAAAATCTTTAGCATAAGTAGTTTGTATGTATTTTCATGATTGTTTTCATATATTGCTTGTATTTTTTTTCCAATGGATATATTCGGAGATATTGATTTTTAGTTTGTTTGAATTTCAAAAATTGGCGAAAGTGGGAAGCTATTCTTTTTTCTTTCGTTTTTCAAATGCTCAGATTTCGAAGCCGCTAAATTTTTTGAAGTTTTCAAATTTGAAATTTGATCACGTGGCATAAATAGTAAACGCTTATTTTTTTTGTGTATATGTTGATATATTTGTCATATTAGTGAATGCCGTTATGGAAGAAATTCAAATTCGAAGCTTTCCACATTCAAAATTTGTGTAGATTTGAATGTACCGAATTTAGAAAGGAGAAGTTTATATTTACAAATTGTTTAAATTTCAAAGTTGTTAAAAGTTATTCGTACGTGAATTTTTTTTTTGGTGGTTTCTAAATGCTCAGATCTGAAAGGCGCTGAAAAATTTAGAAATATTCAAACTCGCATGTTGCGCACGTGTGTTAAAATTTGTTAAAATTTGCTGGAAGTTATAGTGTGAAGTATTATCGGCTGGAAATTATCAGGGCGGAGATCGGGTTCTTTTGTTTTTTGTTTTTTGAACTAACAATAGGTAATATTTCGAATTTCGTTTTTTTATTTCCGACAAAGTAGAAAAATTGTTTGGGAAATTAATCTAACAAATTTTAAATAAAGTTGACATTTTCTAGTTCATGTGGAACATTTGAAGGTATTTTTTTGTGTGGGAAGTCTGAGAAATTGTTAAATTTGGAAAATTTTGGTATTTTATTTGCACTGTTTTGTGTACAATTTTGGTAAATTTGATTTTTTTAACATTATTTGCATTGTTCTGTATCACGGATTAGAAGTTTTAAATTTTACAATTTCCAGCAATTTTTTTTGTGTTTGTAAAATTTCCGGTAGGAGGCCCACATGTTAGTTTTTTTCCTTTCTTTTGGAAAAAAATTGGAAAATCGTTTCTCTGACGTCTTTAATATAGTTAGGAATAGTAAACAGTACATTGTCATTGTAGTAAAGATGGTACCACTGGGAAAGCAAAGTTTAAAAGTTGTGTCGGAATTATGAGCGCGAAAAAGAGTTTTAAAATTTTGCAAAAGTGGGAATTAGCAATATATATATATGTTGTTTGGGGGCAAAATTTTCAATTGTATCGGAGGACCGTTTCGCTTTTTCTTTTGTAAAGCACGGGGACGTTTCTGTAAAGATGTCTTACTTTGGAGGACCGTTTCACATTTTTTGGGAAATGCGCGGTCTTTTCTGCAAAAAACGTAAAATACGGGGATATTCTGATCGTATGAGCATTTATTGAAAATTCAACTTCACATAATTAGAGGTTGTGCATTTGGATTTCCTTCAAATATTGACCAACTCAAAATGTTCGAATATGTTTTTTTTGCTGTAAATAGTTGGCCTTTACTTTTATGGGCATGTTGATATATTGTGGAGTATTTCATTTTTTTGTTTTAGCAATTTGGAATGTTCGAATATGTTTATATTTTTCGTTAACATTTATTTTTTAAGCTCATAGTGAGTGAAAATGCACTTTTTTCTCAATTTAATAACATATTTAGAGAAAGTTCACTTAGATTACATCCAAATATTAACTAAATTGGAATGTTCAATTTAAGTCCATTATTAAAGAAAATGCATTATATGAGCATTTATTAAATTCAACTTCACATAATTAGAGGAAGTGCATTTGGATTTTCTCTAAATATTCACCAATTCGAAATGTTCCAATATGTTTGTTTTTTTTTGCTATAAATAGTTGGCATTTATTTTTTGTGAACATGTTAATGTATATCAAATATGTTTTTTTTTGTAAATTGTTGGCATTTATTTTTTTGTGGGCATGTTGTTATATTTTTGGAGTATTTCATTTTTTAGCAATTTGGAATGTTCGAATATGTTATATTTTTTCGTTAACATTTATTTTTAAGTCCACAATGAGTGGAAAATACACTTTTTCATTTGAATTCCATATCCAGAGAAAGTTCATTTAGATTGCATCCAAATATTAACCAAATTAGAATGTTCAGTTCGTCTAATGTTAAGAGTATGATCACGTATGTGTGATTCGTTCAGTCTTTAACATTTGTTCTGACGTCTAACATTTTCATCGATCATATATGAAAGACCGCTAGCTGCTGACCAGGCTAAATAAAAGAAAAGTAAACCTACATGCCACGGTGGTTTGTAAGCATGCAAGTCCGTACTAAGCCACATAAAAATAACATAAGGACCTAATACAAAATAGTATGAATCGCTTGCAACTGCTCAGTCTTTCGTTTTTTTTTGTGTCAATCATAATATTGGAGCACAAATATGCTTAAATATAAAGGAAAAAAGAGACGCACAATTGGGCGGGCTATATTGCTCGTACAGGAGTACACACCAGGCCATGCATCTCCTTATCCAGTTCAACCTCACTTCACAATTGAAACAATGAGACACGTGTATCATGATATGTACTCTGAAACACTCAAAAATTTAGTCTCAACTGTACAAAACATGTGTACTTCGTTAACTTCTATAATACTGTATACATAGGTCTTGCTCTCCCAGTCTTGGTCCATTTCTTTGTCCAATGTCCAAGAATATTGCAGTATACAACTGTTAAAGAATATTGTAGCCTCCAATGAAAGAATCAAATATAAAGTTATAGAATAACAGAAAAGAAACAATTCTTACATAGGTATCTCTGGTTCTGTCTTCTCTTCAAGATACCCAAATAATTGTCGGCCTGTAAATGACATAATGCTAGAGACCTCTCGTTGAGCATTCTCATCACCCATGGCTCTAGTCCTTGTCATTTTATCACCAACCGTTTGACCAACATTTGGGTTCCACATCTGGGAGTCATTTTATGACTAAGTCAATACAATTCTCATGTTATTACTAAGTCAAGAAAATACCATGCCACTGGAATAGATAAAAAAAATTAACTTTTTAAACATTCATATTTGCTCCATCCCAGAATATTTTGTGTATTATCACTGTAGTTGTTGACAGGTTCAAAACTGTAACCCGAATGGTGGAAAATCATTGTATTAGATTGAAGAATTAAACGTCTATATGTGTTCCTACACTATTTAGTTAAAAAGTATCCGACTAAGCTCACAATGTCATACTACTACTACCTCTTCAGTGCTCCAAATACTTGTTGAGTTCCTAAACAACCATCTTTGATGACCAGCTGGCTAGATATAATGACGTGCCTACTGCCAACAGGATATATGAGGTATATGTATGTCAAACAGGAAACTACATAATGGTACCTGTGGAGCACATATCACAATTTACAACACAACCTTGGACTAAAATCCGGAAGCATCATTCTCTCTGAGAATGAATGTGAACTCATTACTGAGAACAAACTATGCCGGATTGATCTGCCAAACAAATGCAGCCCCAAGTCGACAACTGTAGCCGGAGCGCGGAGAGGCCGCGATTTTCATGCGTGTTCTTCCTCACGGATGTGCTATATGGCTTCAGAACATCCATCAACCGCGGCAAACAAAAAAATAGAAATGCTAGTGATGTCATTCGATCATTAGATAAAGCTCTATATTAAGACAACTGGTTTTCTCAGGATGCGAAATTCCTCAAGTCGATAGTATAAGAACTATTTATTCACATGCGTGGCATGTTTGATCCATCATATTATATATGGGTTCTTTTAGGGGGAACAGTCACAAGTGTAAAGTATATTAGGAATACCAGATTATCAAGTAAAAACAAATGCTTGAAGAGACCATCACCTGTTATCATATCCCAAAGGCACCAAATCAAGATACTGACAGGCCCAAATATCCACTACCTAAGTTCATTAATAATTTGAAGGAGCATCCTGACCCTGTAAAAATTAATATACATAAATTGTATTAATAGTATATATCTAATCAATTAGTTAACGTTGATCCACCACAACACTGACAAAATGTCTAGCGGATGATGTAGCATTTGAAATGGTCTCACCTTTGAAGCACTTCAGCTGCATTTGAACAGAAGAACATGGTAGTGAGGGGCAACTGTGAAATCTTTTTCGAACGATGAACTGAAAAGAGCTGCAGTGAAGGGAAATCTCTTCTAACGAAGACGCAAAGATGCAAGCAACGGGAGAATGTAACGTGTGAAGAAGCAAAAATGATCAGATGGACGAAAGGAAACAAATTTGTACAGTTCACAATGTCATGAAATGCCTACATGCTGCAGCTCATATCATATTTTTGTACACCAAAAATGCCATTTTGACTGGAACTGGCATGTCATATTACTCAAGGGACACACAAAAAAAAGGTCTATCTTTCGTAAACAAAGCTAAACATCAATTCAGAATAAGCATTTGTAGCTAGATAAATCTTCAGTTCAGGCAAAGCTAAACACCAGCAGTGACAAAGCTAATCACCGGTTTAGGGGGTGCATTCTGGACCTCGCAGGGATACTAAAAATGTCTTTTGAAACTCTACACTTTATACTAAAAATGTGTATATAGGCATATAGCTCTCACTGTCAAACTCAAAGTCAGATAAAATAGATTTCCATTTAATAGCGTGTGAACATTTCCTACTGAAATACATGCATGGTATATCTCTGATCCATTAACCAAACATAGCAACTCCAAAAAGGAACACCTCTTGCAATATTAGCTTGGACTTCCCGTAATAGAAATTACCTACCAGCATCAACAAAGCATGTGCGGCATAATTACCAGCATCTTAATTACAACAAAGAACATGTGAGATTAGGGAAAACAAATAAGATCAGTCCGTCAGCAAGTATTATATAATCTAGTGACCCTTACTCATAGCAAACACCAAAGTATCAAACACCAAAGTATGAAGATACCATAGCAAAATTGTATGTGTCAGCACCTTAGCGGGAGAGTAGACTGGATGATTCAGTTTCACATATATGCTCCCGTCCAATTGCTGCATAGACCAAGAGGAAAATCCCTCAAATCAGCTCACCCACTTCATAGGACAGAAGAACGAAGCAAATCAAAATTCACGGACACAAACCTTAACTGCAGTTGGAAGCTCCGAGATACCTAGCGACATCGTTCAGTTTCGCGACGGCCTAGGCGCTGCGTTCCTCAAGTCCAACAAACAGCATGACCCATAAACACAATTAGAGAGATCAATTAGGCAGATAACGAAAAGTAAAGTGGCGGCAAGAATAAACCTGTAACCGTGGCCTCCAGACTACAAAAATTCTCTATAGCACGAGGATGCAAGCACCAGAGAAAGGAACCTGTGAAGATGGCAAAATGATCAGATGGACAGAAGGGCTCATTTTGTTATGTGCTGCAACTCATATCATATTTTGTAGACAACACTACCATTCATACTGGAGCTAGCATCTCATATCAGCTAGCATCTCGTGAGAAAATGGCCTAAAAACAGTGTGTGCACCACTCTAATCATGATAAAATGAACCAGGTTTAATTTTCCACCTGTTGATTTCAAATACTCCTCCATGAAATTAAGAAGAGACGAAGAGAGTCCAGAGAGAGTTACATGAAGATTGAGGTCTTACCAGCAGGCTCGGAGGATGCGAGGTGAGCGAATCGAGGACCAAGGGTAGCTAAACTAACCTAATTTTTAACCTAGACAATAGCAATTTTGTAGGAAGTAGCAATTTTTTTAACCTACAACTAACCCAAAACTAATTTTTAACCTACAAATAACCTAAAACTAACATACAACAATAGCTAAACTAACCTAAAATAAAATGGCAGAAAATGGAGGGAGCATTTCCACAAGCACCTTCGGTGCATAGTTGAGGGAGAGGAGGGAGGAGGAAGAAGATGGCAAGGAGGGAGAGAAGGAGTGAGAGGAGGAAGAGGAGGGAGGAGGAAGAAGGGTACCTCGGGGCGGCAGCGTGGACGCTTGGGCCGTGGACGGCGGCGTGGCCGGTGTGCTCGGGGCACGGCGTGGACGCTGCGGCGTCGAGGGGGGCCGGGGCGGAGGAGGAGGGGGCACGCTGGGCGGGCGCTCCAGGCGGCGGGCGCACGGGCGCGTGGGTGGCGACAGTGGCGTGGAAACGTGGCGGAGGGAGAAGCTCGACGGCGGCGACGATTCTGGCGATTGGCGGGCGTCCTAGCAAGAGCAACTTGGCGAGGACGGAGAGCGCGCGACGGCGGACCTCGCCGTGCGGCGTCGATTCCGCTGCGCGTGGTGCGGCCCAGCAAGCGAGTCTTGCCGGAGACGGAGAGGAGACGACGACGGAGTCCGTGGCATCCTTCGATCTGACGGGGGAGGAGCGGAGCGGCTGCGCGGCGTGGCGGCATCGCCGGCGACCTCGGCGCCGCGCGGGAGAGAGAAGGGGGGAGGGGGGATCTGCGGTGGGAAGGGCGAATCGAGCAGAAGAGTAGGTGGAGCCGACCGGCGCATCGACCGCGGCACGGCACGGCACGGCGGCGGAAGTCGCCGGACCTTGCCGGAATCGGGGGGCGACGGAGGCGGCGATTATGAATCGCGGGAGAGAGGAGATCGTGGAGCAGAGGGGGATTTGGTGACGTTTTTTCAGATAGGTCTTTCACTTTTGTCCTAATTTCAGTTTGGTCCTTTGTAGCGTAAAACCGTGGACTGCGGGTTCTATTTGTGGATTTGGGAGGGTTGTTTTTACAAAAGCGTCTCCGACGCGTCCTGGGAGCCGTTGGATCGCTGGCGGACGGCCGGGATCGCTGCACTGTAGTACTGTAGCTAGCTACAGTAGCAGGAGGCCTCCCAGGCCGAGAATTCGTTTCACTTTAATATAGTTAGTAGATGTATAGTCAGGCTGAAGCCTGGGGAGAACTCTGTACGCATACATACGTATCCATGCACACACGATGGACGGCTAGTTGCTTGAAAGCCAATATCAGAAAAAAAAAACTACACACAAATGGTTCGATTTATTGAACTGGAATAGGACGCAAACATATATAGTTCACAAGCTCACACAAATAGAACGCAAACAATACTGTAGTTGAAGAACAAATGCATGCGTCATATGGTCGTGTCTTACTACAACACAAGCCGGCCGGTGTCATGTTATCTGAACATCTCACACTAGCTTCACAACCAAACCGATGTCGCAGTCCAGTCTTGGACAACAGGAGCAGACGGTGATGAATGAATACTGGCTGGCTGGGTATCTCTGTGTACGGTGGCCGTCTTCTTCGATCTCCTCCTCCACGCGGTGACCTACAGAGCATAGCAAGCAAGATGTCAAATGCACTAATACCATACTGGGAGTGACGCAAATAGTAGCATGGGCTTGGTAATTCAGAGTGGCTTACGTACAAATCCAGGGATCACCAGCTGTCAATCAATCTCTCGGAGGGTATATTGCCATCCTGAACCATCAAGTCTAGGACATCGGCGCAACAACGTCAGGAAATCACTGGTGATTTCGTGGAAGCCTAGGTACCAGAGGGGCAAGAGGAACTCAATGCCTAGTGGGACCTCCGCCATGCTGCTGAGATTGCATAGTGCTAATCTTTCCAGAGAAGCCATGGCGCCTTCCTTTATCTCCAGCTGCTTCAGATTAGGCAGGTCCACCAAATAGAGCTCCTTCAGCTTGGGGAACCACCCCGCGAGAAACACCAGCTTCTCTCCGTTGTATGCTCTGGTGAAGTCTAGAACCGTCAAATTCGCCAACCGAGAGAGGGATGGCAGTGGGTCTTCTCTCAGCTGCGACCAAATAGATACAGTTCATTCAAGTTCTGCTCCACAGCTTGGAGCAGAGGAGACTCTCCCAACAACGTCCCTTCCGCTAATCTTCCTCTCAAACTTAGCTTTTGCAGGTTAGGTGGGAGGGCGCTCAACACGAGAACCTCGTTCTCGTCACTTGCGACCACATCTAGGAAGGACAAAAATGGCATCTGCACTAGAGACTCGCACAGGCGTTCACAGTAGATTCCCTTCACATTCAATATCCTCAAGCTTCTTAGTTGCCTCAGCTGACCTAGTTGTCTGACGGACTCATCCTGGGCTTCCAACGCTTGTAGAGTCTGCAGATTTGTTAGGTTACCAAGACCCTTGGGGATGCATACACCGCTGACTGAATGGAGAACTCTACCAAATGAATCATTGTATTTCTGAGCAAATAAGTGCCTAAGATTCTTCAGCTTGACAATCCCTGCAGGCACCTCCTGTATGTCAGAATCAAGGTCTAGTGTCAACAGATTTGACAGCTTCTCGATGGATTTCGGGAGAAGCTTCACTTTTGTATCCCGCAAACCCAAATGGCGGAGATTAAAAAGATCTCCAACATCATCTGGAATCTTCTCAATGGGTAGACCACGCAATTCAAGCACTGTCATATATCTTGACTTCTTGGATAGTAGAGGTAGCAGAGTGAGTGATGGTATGTTTTTGTCTAGTGCAATGAAAGTTCGAAGTCCATGTACACTAGAAAATGACTGGTGAATATCGTTATTCAGTTTGTGCACTACCAGTCGACGTTCATCTCTCTGAAGAGATCCCCCATGTTTATCCTCCTCATATTTACCACCAAAATGATCCTTCTGGCACAAATCAACCGCGAGTTCACGTATAATATCATGCATTTTGAATGTCTTTATCCTACCAAATGAGTTCCTTCCAACAAGTTGTAACATGTTTCTATTGACCAACTCCTTCAGATAGCCTTCTGCCACTTCTTCTAACGTGCTTGCACCCTTCTCCACAATGAACCCCTCTGCAATCCATAACCGTACAAGCTCTTTTCGCCGGAAAAGGTAGTCCTCTGGAAACAGACTGCAGTACAAGAAACAACTTTTCAAGTATGTTGGTAGGTAGATGAAACTCAGATGCAGAACATTCCTTATGTGGTCGAGCCTCGAATTATTAGTTATCTCCCAACTCAATTGGTCATTTATTCTTCTCCATTCTTCCACAGTTTTCTCACGTACATGCAAGAGGCTACCAACTGACACGATTGCAAGAGGCAAGCCTTTGCACTTTCTAACTATTTCCTTAGACAAAGGCTTAAGATCCGCGGGACATTCATGACTTGTTTCTCTTGAAAATGATTTTTTACAAAAGAGACCCCATGCCTTGTCTTCTGGTAAAGATTCCAACATCAAGATATGTCCTTGAGAAGCAAGTGCAGCAACATCACCTTCCCGTGTTGTGATTAACACTCTACTGCCCTTTTCATTACAAAGAAGAACCCTAGACAAGTCATCAAAGGCTTCTGGAGTCCAAACATCATCCAGTATGATCAAATACTTTTGTTGCTTCAGAAATCTCTTAAGTGTATCTTCAAGACATGTCATGTCCATCGTGGCGATGTTCGATGGAACGCCAACTTTATCTTTGAAGAGTTCCTTAATTATATTCCTCAAGACATCTTCTCTAGAATATATTTGAGAGATGGAGACCCATGCGTGGCACTGAAATTTCTCTCTCTCCTTCTTGTAGACATTTGCAGCTAAAACTGTTTTGCCAAGCCCTCCCATTCCATGCAGGGCTATCACAGCGCATTCCCTATCTTCACCTCCCAACCACTGCTGAAGTTTTTCTATGTTTTTGTCCATCCCAACAAGACCTTCTTCATCAAGGGAACGTGAAATGTCTGCTAGATCTTGAGACCTCTTGACAATGTAATTGGAGCTGCTAGTATCTTCGTTGCTTATCACAGGAACCCAACGGTTTTTTGTCTCCGATAGGTGTGTCAGATCTTTCTCTATTTCCTTCACGTTGGAAGCTATCTGGTTCAAAGAAAACAGAGATCTTGGTTTTCTAAACCCTTTCTTGAGGTAAAAGCAGCACCCTATATCATGTTCCCGACCAACCAGATACAAGTACTCATCCACCATATCCTCCATCACATGTGCTACCTTCCGCACCTCATCCAACCAGCCTTCATACACCTGACTGTTGCGGTTTCGAATGTCCATCTGGCAGAGAACATCATGAATTACGCGAAGCTCCCTGACAACACGACCCATGCTGCCTTGCAGCTCTACCAGTTGTGTCGCAAACTTGGAAAACAGAGCACTGGTCTCGTGTGCTGCTCCATTGGCCAAAGCAACACCAATCTTTTTAATGACTAGAAGCAGCACGATTTCAGCCATTGCTTTCTCAGGAGTTGCTAATGCCTCGCTGCTGGTTGGTGGCCTAGTTGCATATTTTCCTCAGTAGTTCCAGGATGACCATCTGCAAAATGAATCAAGCGATGCATTAGTTATACTATTCATACAATGTGCTAGTAGCCATCTGCGCTTGCCAACAAGTTGAATAAGCATGACCTCTCAAAGTAATCGTCAACCTTCCCCAGGACCTTCCCTGAATAACTCCTCAATCTCGTTCACTTTATGTTGCCAGAATTCGCAATACAGCTTCTGCATCGAAAGGAGACAGTTAATTTGGGGCAAAGACATACATACTAAGAATAAAACCTGACATACATGTGTTGTAAGGTCCTGTATACGATCTTCGAGCGGTGGCGAGGCGAGCTTCTGAATCTCAAACAGTCAAAATAGTCTCATTTTTTGTTGAGCTGGGAATGCTAGCCTTGCTAGCTGCTACTGAATGGAGCCGCCAACAAGTAAAGAACCTGCAAGGAAAATAGCTAGAGAAATTAGTTTTAGAGATATTACTTCGGTAGATCCTAACATTGTCAGGACATGATTTGGGGAACTTAATAGTTAAAATACTTAGATCTAATCGAAACCAGTTATCATATCTGAAGCTACTTTGCCATGTTCTCTATCTAGTGTACTGAAGCCAGTACTTAGGTTTGGTGCATATTTGCGACGCAAAATGACAAGTACTCGGTTAAGATCTTGCAGGCTGAGCATGTGAAGCACTATTCATTGATAACTACATTTCAAAAAGTATCTAGTGTACTGAAGCTACTCTATAGTATCGATAGATCCATGCGTATCTGGTTACGATGCGACGATCAGCTACCGAAGCTAGCTCTTAGCAATCCTCATGCGCTTCCGGCCGGTGAAGCTAGCTAGCTAGTGGGTTGCTTACAGTTTATCCTTTGCATAATTCAAAACTATACTCAGCGTTGCTCTGTCTTAATCGTCTCCTAATATTATTAAACCAACATGGCGTAGCTACCAGCAAGTTGGTGCTAAAGAAAAGAAGACTCGGATCGGAGGATATTCAAGTCAAGCACGGCATAAGCTCTTCTTATTTTTAACACATTTCATTTCTGACATTGGAGGGTATCCCCAAGTCGATCAAGTAGATGTTTTTTAAGATGGAATATGCTAGCTGGATCACGGCTGACGTGCATGGACTGCACGTTCGTTGGCTATTCACACACGGTAGAACCGACGTGTCTCGATCAGTAATAGGGATCTCCTATTTCCTTGAAAAGCAAAAACAGTAAAAAGGCCAAAAAAAAAACAAGCTTACGGGAGGAAAGCTTTGGTGTTAAGGAGTATTTAAAGTATTTCGCAAAAAAAAAAAAGGAGTATTTAAAGAGCTGGGCACTCACCACGTTTTCACACCGATTTCGAGGTCTGGACCGTCGGATTTTCATCGTGGTGCGCTCATGACCGTTCAATCAAGGGTTGACGTTTATCTGCCCACCCGTCAGTGTCTTCGCGGGGTAGAAATCATGTGCACGTCTAATTCCCACCATGGAGTAGTTGGAGAGCGACATGCCCGTGCGCGACTTCTCCCCGCCAGCCCACCCGTCAGCGTCTCCGTGGGTCCTAAATCACGTGCATGCCTAATTCCCGCACGAGGACTCCGTGCGCACCCACGCCAAGCACGAGACCAAGATGTGTCCAGGCCTCGACATCATGCTCCGCCAGTCCGCCGAGGAGGCCCAGCTTCCTCCGTCGCAGCCGCCACCACCATGGTACGAGACCATGGACCTAGATTTGTCGCCGGCTCCGCCTCTCACCAAGGGGCTCATCGAACAGAGATGGTTTTTGACTGGCCCGTTGCCCGAGCTGTATCCTCCGCCGGAGCAGCCGCATGAGCAGCCACCGACTCCCCCGGCGAGGGCAAGGATGCCATCGGCCCATCTTTGCCCCCCCCCCCCCCCCCCCCCACAGCCCCGCCGTTCATCGACCTCTGCCAGGACGATGGCGACGAGGAGTAGGCCGGCGGTAAGTAGGGCGGTTTATTTTTTTCGTTCTTAAAATTATGTGTAAACAGGCCGTTTGTGACCCATTCCCCTATATATATCAAAAACAGCCTCTTTCTGGCCTAATAGTAAAGAAAAAAATTGGGTTGGCTACGTCGGGTGCATTGCGCGCAGCCCGGACGCGGTCGGAGATTTCATGTTCGTTCCCTGACCCAAACGGATGAAAAACAGAGCAAAACCAGATCCGTTTGGTCGGCGGGTTGGAGTTGGCCCAAGCAGGCGCCAACGCGCTGATGTCCTCCGTCCCTATTTTCAGCTAGTTTCAGATCGATTTGACCTGAGGCCAGCCATGTGTGTATGCTTCTCAAATGCTTGTGTCATGGGAACTCCGGAGGATAAATTTTTGTTGGTATCTTGGTGGTGATCTTGCAAAGTTTAAATTGTATGCATAGTCATGTTACGTTTCGATGTGTATGGAATTGTTGAGATGAAAACATGTGTTGAGGGACCAATTGTGGAGATGAAAACATGTAGTAGTAGTTACCGGACGAATCACGGCACGGGAAATAATTCGTATTTCCGTTAGGATGCACAAAGAAAATGGATTGTGAAAGTGCTCTTCGATGTTGCACGGCACCTGAGATGGAGAGTAACCGTGGCGGAGGAGGCCGGCGGCGGAGGAGGCTATGGCGTCCCGTCGGAGGCAAGAGAAGCCCCTCGCCGGAGAAGATGAGATGATCCTTTCAGAGTTTACACTTGCACATACATGGTGGCTTCATTGTGCTAGGTAGCTGGAGGCTTCCGTTCATCCAAACAAATAACCCGGTGACATGGTCTTACTCGGTAGCTTCGCCGAACCTAAGAGACAGATATAAGTTATTGATCACTAAATTTCAGAAAGCAGCTAGCTAGGGTGCTGCATGAAGCCTATCTATGGATCGATGCGTACCTCGTTTCGATGCGATCCCGAAGCTAGCTAGCTGCTCTTGCAATCCTCATGACGCGTTCCCGGGAAGATGTGAGAAGTATGTATACCTGGTCGTCGTCTCTAGTTCTTAGTTGTGGTGGTTGGCTACCTCAGCGAACATAGATAGTGTCGTTGCTCTAACATCTAACCCAATAATTGAGTTCAGTTTGATAGATTCAACCAAGATGGATGGCGTACCTACCTACCGGCTGCAAGAATAGACGACTTGAAGGGTGTCTGTCAGTCAAGCACGCCAAATATTGAACGGTTCACAAGGACATTTGATTTGTCGCATTCGATTGATCTACTTAATTAGTACTAAACAATTGGCAATCATTGCGCATAATTAATCTTGATAACGATGCGTGTGCCTTCTCTCAAATTACCTATATAGGTGGAAGAGGGCGATTTATCGATGTGAAATGGATCCAGAGGGACCCTCTCGACATAATGGTTTGTGTATATATTGTACAGAAACGTGAAATCAAAGTTGGGGATAAAGTAGCCGAAATTCAAAGCTGCACCTGATCTTACATGCTCCTGTTACTTTCGACGAAAATAAAAAAATAGTAAAACATTGTGAAAAATTCTGAAATTTTTTTGGATACATACACATATGAGTTCTTCACATTCGTGCAAATTTTCGAAATGAAAAGATATTTACACTGCTCTGTGCTAAAAAGACAAAATCAGTGCTTTCAAAAATATGCTTTTAGAGCTATTTTAACCACTCATTTTGTCTTTTTTTGTGTAGAGCACAGCAAATGTCTTTTCGTTCCGAAATTTTGTACGAATGTGAACAACTTATATGTGTATGACTCCAAAAAGTTTCAGAATTTTTCACAATATTTTCTATTTTTTTATTTTCGACGAAAGTAACAGGAGCATGTGAGCTCGGGTGTAGAAACACCACTCCCAGTAGCTGGAAGACATGGGAATAAGGGGATCATTTCCAAAATTTTACCTAGACAAGATATGCCCTATTTGCAAGATGGAACACCTGTTGATATGGTCTTCAATCCCTTAGGAGTACCCTCCCGAATGATATGGCATCCAGTCGGCATGAGATGCAACTTGATTCCGTAGCCACGTACGATCTCACGTACGATAAGATGGAATATGCTGGATGGTGGTGCTACTTGATTCTGTAGCCACGTACGATCTCACGTTTTCTTGAAAAGAAAAAACAGTAAAAAGAGGTTCATATACCCACGCAATTGCGGGGGCTAGTCACCCAGTTGCTATTATTATAGGAACCAAGAAACATCATTGTTTTGTGGTTCACCTCTGACTCCGTTACCCTTAGGGAAGCGAAGTCTTCACTCCACAACGGGCCTCGTCATATTCCGAGTTAGGAGCCACTAAACAAGAGCCCCTATCTATGTCTCTGTGTTAGCGAACAAGAGGGCTCCGCTCGCCTGTGTGATCATCGAGCGCTCCTTTCTTTTTGAACATGGAGCGGCTCAGAAGGGCCTAGATACTACTCCCTCCGATCCGAAATAAGTGTCGGAGGGGTTATTTTACACAAAGGTCCTCCCATTTTGTTGTTCCTCAACTCACACTACTCGCACGCAACGCGTTGCTCTCTCTCTGCTGCCCTCGCCGCGATGCTCTCCCTCTCTCTCCTTTCCTCGCCGCGATGCTCTCCCTCTCTCTCCTCTCCTCGCCGTCGAGCTCCCAAGGCCTCACCGCCGCGCTCCACCCACCCCCGCCGCAGCGCTCCTCTACACCTCCCTGTGGCGCTCCTCTCGCCTCGACTCGCGGCGCCCCCCCCCCCCCCCTCCATGGAAAGGTCGGACCGTTTGGTCCAAGCCGGCCGGGAATCGCCAGATCCGGCGTCGGCGAGACCGGATCCGATGGTTGCGAGGCCAGACGCGCCGGATCCCGGGGTTGTGCTGCCGGCACGCGGGCAAGCGTCGGACGAGGAGCTGCTGGAGAGCGAGAGGTGGGAGACGAGCAATTGGATTTGGAGGAGTTTTCCTTAATTTGTTAATTCTGCAGGTGCCTTTTTGTAAAATGATTTTGTAGTTCTCCCTCCGACACTTATTTCGGATCGGAGGGAGTATTAAAAGCCAAAACGGAGGGTATTAAATACAAAAGGAACCCGTACAAATACAACAATAACACTCAGGTCCCTAGCTTTTACAAAGAAGACTCAATATAGGATTAGAAAAACACAATCTGGTCCTCCGTCATAGTTGAAGAAGAAAGGGTTCCAGTCGTGGCCACCTTCACTGTCGCCGGGGACTACACCACCTGGCTCTAAGACGACGTGGAACACATCAACGACCTCCGCACAGGGCCTCCGCAAGGAGGTTGAAGGATCGTCGAAAAATCTCCGACGAGCATGGCCACCTGATGGCCTCCAAAGTCGGCCGACAAACAAGGCCACCAAGAGTGTACTCCGGAACACGTATCATAACTCCGGACTAGATCAACGCCGGCGTCGTACCTAAGCCGTCCACCTCTTCCCCCCAGCGCCACCACTGCAAGAAGAGGAAGTTGGTCGAGCCGTGTCCATCACCGAAGCTGAATCCAACGTGACGACGAGCTTATTCAGGCCGCTTTCTCTAGCACCGTCGGCGTCCACCATCCACCATATACAACAGCAGCATAGAAGGAGGAGGGTTCTCCAACTGTCGCTCGGGGACAGAGGAGAACATGGCGGCGACAACATGAAGCCAGGCGCCATGGAGGCAAACCAAACCTAAACACCTAACCTAGACCTAGATCTGTACAGGGGAGGGACAGTCACTGACTCAACGTCGGTCGACATCGGAGGAGAGAGGGGAGGGGCCTGCCAGCCCTAGATCTGAGAAAAGCTGAGGAGACGGGTTGGGGTGAACAGTTGGGATGGTGGCGACTGGCGAGAGAGCTCCTGTTTGGGCCAGAATTTTCTTTTTTCTTATTTATGTTTATTTTTCTTACTTATTCCTTATTTATTTTTCGTGTTTTATTTTCTTTTTTGTTCTTAAATCTTAAGATTTTTAAATCTAATTTTTTAATTTTATGTTTATAAAATATGAACCATTTTTAAAAAATGTATATTTTTGAAAAAATATGAACATTGTTAAAATAACAATTCTTTAAAAAATGAATATTTCTCAAATATGAATCATTTACAAAAATTAAAATTCGTCGGAACCAAAATTACCGGTGAATCACAAATATTAGTGTATCGAGCAGAAACCAAAATTTGGATTAATCAAAAATAATAGTGAACCAAAAATTCGGCTGAATCAGAAATACTGTAATAAAATGGAACACCAAAATCTAGGCAATCGCTTTCCACTATACCACACCAACCCAATCAAAACCGGAGAATATTTCGCCGATTTGATAAACCAGTGAAACCCGCGCCAACCCGTCCTCTCCTCTCTCCGCTCCGTTCAGCTCTTCCTTGATCATTGACCATGGCCGTTGCAGGAAGTTGCCCTAAGGAAGCCCAGCAATATCGGCTTTGCTCCGTAGGAAATGAGAGCAAAAGAACTGGGTAAACTTTTACCAGGACTCAGAGTTCAGAAGTGTCAACTTTTACCAGGTCTTCTATATTAAGGGATCCATGTTGTCTCTGAAACCAAACTTGAGGAACCAGATTGGGTACTTTCACTTACAAGGTCTTGTTTTAGAAACCTCACAACCCTAGCAGTAGCAGCAACCAAGTGCGTTGTGTAAATCTCAGAGCATTTGCCAGGATTTAGAGTTCAGACAACACAGGCCAGCTCTCTCAAAGAAAGTTCAACAGGAAGGAAGCAGGGAAAGCTTTGTATGCATGATGACAAGACAAGGTAACGTGAAATACTTCTAGACATAATAAATATGGACAGAGGCATAGAGGATGAACTGTACATCCCCAGAAGCTATCTAGAAGAAGACGAGAAATTGACCAGTTCAATATCAACCTCACATGATATAATATTCCGCACAAAAACCTAATTTCATGGACAGTACGCGTCCTATCGGCTATCGAATCCTGTGATCGAGTCGGACATCTCCATTGCCTATGGAGACGGTTCTGAACCGGGCTGTTGTCCAGTATGGCCTCAAGCGCACGCTTGAGCACATCCGGCTGACCGGGACCTTGCCGTTTTGAAGATGACAAAGAGAGATTCATATATTACATCAATTGCAACACACACATATGTATAGCTAGGCTGAAGCCTGGGGAGAACTGTACGCATAGTATGCATGCACAGATGGACTAGTTGCTTGAAAGCCAATATCAGGAAATATTATACACAAATGGTTCGATTTATTGAACTGGAATAGGAGATACACCAAGCATAGTTCACAAGCTCACACAAATAGAACGCAAACAATAGTTGAAGAAGAAATGCGTTAAGAAGTGATCATATCGTCTTACTACAACACAAGCAAACCGATGTCGCAGTCCAGTCTTGGACAAACAGGAGCAGGAGCAGAGACGGTGCACCAGCCTTGTGGTAGAAACAGCTAGGGCTCTACCAGGTCTAGGGCGTAGTTTGTATGGGAAGGAGGGAGGTTGCGTGGAGGAGGACGTGGTCGCCGGCGCTGGGGCACAATCGTGCGTGAGAGAGAGAGAGATGGCGCAAGGGCGGCGGCTAGGGTTAGGTCTCCCGGCTCCCTTCGGGAAGCCGAGCAAATATGATTGCTTCTTGCTTGATTTCCACGGAGTGGTTACAATTGTTTATATAATGGAAATAAGAGATAACTTGTGGGCTAATCCCCTAACTAGTCCTGCCCATTGGGCCTCTTTTGGGTAGAGACCCCGGTCATAACATTTCTCCCCGCCTGCGCAAACAGCTCGTCCTCGAGTTGGTAGTCTGGGTAGCGTTGGCGGAACTCGTCACGCTGCTCCCAAGTGGCCTCATCCGCTGGAAGTCCCTGCCATTGGATCAACAGATGCCACTCTCCTCGGCGCTGCCGAGCCTTCAATGCCTTATCCAGAGCCGAAAGAAGTCCATCCGAGGCGGGAGGCAGCGCCGGCTTGGCTGCCGGAGGCTCCCCGTGGTAGGGCTTCAGCAAGGCCACAGTGAAGACGTCGTGGAGACGCGCACCGGCCGGAAGCTAAAGACGATATGCTAGCTTGCCGATGCGCTCCAAGACGGAAAACCGCCCTGCGTAACGAGGACCCAGCTTGCGCTTGGCGCGCGGGTCCCGTGACTGCCTAGAACGGTGAAGAAGCCGCAGCCACACCCAGCCTCCCACCGTAAACTGCACGCCGCGGTGGTTGTTGTCGTAGTACTTCTTGGACAGCTGCTGGGCCTGGAGGTCACCGTGTGGCTGCAGGAGGTCAGCCAGGAGGGGGTGCTCCTCGTCGAGCGCCGCCGCCGTCAGCTGGGGCTGAGTAGTCGCCGGGAAAACACCGCCGACGCCCTGCCACCGGACACGGCGTCCCAGGTGCCAGAAGATCATCGTCAGGGCCTCAAAGTCCCAGAGGATGGGGCCCAGCGTGCGTAAGAAGTCGACACCGAGGATGAAGTCGAAGCCGTCCAAGTCGATGCCGACGCAGGTGATGGAGAAACGCTCGTCGCCAATGAGGATGGGGACCGACCGAGCGACGCCCTGACAAGCCAAGCGATCACCGTTGGCGACGGTGACGCTGAACTGCTCCGCGCCGGCCGGTTGGAGTGCCAGGCGACGCATGGCAGTCCCGGACAGGAAGTTGTGCGTGGAGCCCGTGTCCAGGAGCGCGAGGAGATGCTCTCCGTTAATCGTCACAGGTAACAGCAAGGTATTCTCCGTCTGGATGCCCGCGAGCGCATGGAGGGAGACGACGAAGGCGTTGGCCTGGACCGTCCCATGGGGAGCGTCGGGTGCATCGGCGAGGGCCGCGGCCCCGAGCTCCGCGGCGATGGCATCAACGTCCCCGTCGTCGACGGTCTCCAAGTAGAACAGGCGGGCACAAACGTGACCCGGCGCGTAGGGCTCGTCGCAGTTGAAGCACAGCCCCTTCTGGCGGCGCTCGAGTTGTTCGGTCGTGGTCAGCCGACGGAACGGCCGCGTGGCGGCTGGCTCCGCAGGTGGCAGGGCCGGCCGTGCCGGGCCCGGTGGTGTCGGTGGAGAGCGGACGGGGGTGCGCACGCCGCTGGCCGGGAAGGCCTGCTGGATGGCCAGCGTCCGCTGCTCGAAGGCGCGGGCATAGTACATAGCCGTCTACAGGTCCGGGGGATCCCGCATCTCGACGTCGACATGGATGTGGTCGGGCAGGCCGCCCTCGAACAGCTCAGCGCGCTGGCGAGCCGTGACGCCTGGTGCGTTGTACGCCAGGTTTTGGAAACGGTCCGCGAAGTCCTGGACCGTGGAGGTGAAGGGGAGGCGGCCGAGCTCCGCCAGCCGGCTCCCGCTGATCGGTGGCCCGAAGCGAAGTAGGCATAGCTCGTGGAAGCGCTCCCACGACGGCATGCCGCCCTCGTCCTGCTCGAGGGCGTAGTACCACGTTTGTGCGGCTCCTCGGAGGTGATAAGAGGCGAGCCAGGTGCGGTCTGACGCGAGCGTGCGTTGCCCCCGGAAAAACTGCTCACATTGATTGAGCCAGTTCAGGGGGTCCTCGACGCCTTCGTAGGTGGCGAAGTCGATCTTGGCGAAGCGCGGCGGTGTCTGAGGGGGACCGCCGTGGCCGTAGAGCAGCGAGGGTGGCGGCGCCGGGTCGGTGGGCACCGGGGGTCCTCCGTGGAACGGCGACCCGTCGCGGCCGGCGTAGGGACCCGCGGAGCTGGAGGGACCACCGGACTGCATGGTGGCCGCCGGCTGATCCGCCATCATATAGACCGGCGACGGTGCTGACCCGGCCAACCAAGCCGGAAGTGGAGACGGCGAGGGCGGGAACCGGACGTGCTGGATCGGAACGCCCACCGGTGCCGTGGTCGTTGGCCCGGAGCTGGAGAGCAGGGGACCCGGCAATCATGTATCGTTTTGCTCAAATAAGATCCCTTCAAATCCGTCCAAATTCCAGATTATAGTAGCAGCACAAGCAAGCATGAGTACAAGTCTCATGACCAATCTAGGAGGCTGGTTAGTACAAATAATGAGTAGCAGAACAGTAGTCGGGTTCAGAACGATTTGAGGAAACTGTTTTCAAGCAACCCTGGTTGCTGTAGAAAAGTCAGTGAACATGTAAAAATTACTTTAAAGTGGAACAAACTTGTAAATGCAATTTTGCTTCTCAGTTCTCATGTAGATGTGCATACTTGATAATTTCCAGGATATTTGATGTGGCCTTAAGGCACTAGGGCTAACAATGATTAGTGGAAGAAATAATTTCCAGACATGGTGCATTAGATTTCCAAACAAAAAATGCTTCACATGCTACAGTCAAAATGGTAGGGCAATGAAACAAACAGTGAATAGGCGCCTGTATAATAACTATTAAGAATATAATTACCTATTTATAACCAATTAACCATATGAAAACTCTAACCGGCATTAGGCAAGAACTCTTCTTGAATCATGACATAGCTACAAACTAAAAATCTTCCGGAAACTCATGTTTTAATGCTTAGTGAAATTCACTTATCAGTTCATTCGAAGATAAATGACAAAAGAAACTGAAAAGGCAATGCATGAACATACCCATTGGACTAGCCTTTGAAACAACAGCTAATTAGTCACTGCACATGCAGTTTCAATCAGGTGATACAAATGTCTTAGGAGGATGTAAAACAAACTCTATCTATTCAATGAAATAAAACGCAAAGAATCCTTTGCGTTTTCTCGGAAAAAAAAATCAGGTGATACAAATTAAAATCAAACTTTGACCCGTATTTTATAAATACATTAGTAGCAGCTCAAATCATGAGATCACAGACGTGCTTGCAAATACAGATCGTATGGTAGTCTAGAACACCCTTAGAGTCAGACTAGTTATTGGTCAGACATTACAAAGTTTGACTTTGAAATGCGTAGGATAATGCAATCACATTGTTTAGAAAGTAATCAAAAGCCAAAAGGACACAAACATTTCCAGATAGAATCTAGTTCCCTACATAAAAGCAGTTTTACTTTGATTCAAGCAACAAAATAGATGAATCTCTTTCACATATGAAAAATAGAGAAAATTGACTCTCATTAAGTAAAAGCAAAATCAGCCAGATATAAGTACTGGTATTATGTCTCATTAAAATAACCAATGTAATAAATATTAGATCTAATGATAATGAACAACCATATTTATATATCTAATGCAGACTGCAGTAAACTATGCAATCTATTGTGATTTTATTAACACTGAACAGTACGTGTTTCAACCTCACTTTGTTTACCAGAAGCTGAGCTATCCTTTATTTCCTAATGATAGCAAGAGCAGCAAAGAAGGACAAATGCAGTACTACTACAAATTAGAAGTTTCAGTGTTTCGATGATCTCTTCAACTGAAGAATGTCTTTTCATGATATTCCCAAACCAAGCAAAACATGAAATTACTTTTCTCAAAACATCAACGATGTATGCACAATGAATTACCTCCACTATAAATCACAGACCACGTGGCGCTATAGGTGTGAAATCGTGTTTTTATTTAATTATCTACACCAGGTGCTACCAAAAATGACGTGTGTTCACATCCACAAACAATTAGGGCAATACACAGAAGCAGATTATATCATTAATGACTGAATAATAAAATGGAGATAGGCGCGAAAATGTCTTTTTTGGAACTAAACTGAACATATCATATCATACCCCCATCGACTCATCCCACCCGTATTCCTTGTGGCAGCTACACCCAAAATGGCAGTTCGTTCACATTCGAAAACAATCTAGTCGGACAATCATCAAAAAGGGGACACACACCATGGTACTAAAATGGCATCCGTTTCACACCCACAAACAATACACAGAAGCAGATTATATAAAAAATGATTGAACAATAAAACGGAGATGTGTGGGAAAACCCTGTCTTTTTATTTGAACTAAACCGAGCATATCATAATCTCTCATGAATCACCCCGTCCACATCCCTTATGATGGCTACCACCACCCAAAAATGGCAGCTCGTTCACATTCAAAAACAATAAATTCATATAATCAAAGTGGGGCAAACAGCCACAAACAAAAACAATACACAGAAGCAGATTATATCAAAATGATTGAATACTAAAATGGAGATGGGCGGGAAGATCCCGTCTTTTATTTGAACTAAACTGAACATATCATATCCCATCGACTCTTCCCATCCACATCCCCTATGGCAGCTGGCATCACCAAAAAATAGCAGCTTGCTCACATTCGAAAAACAATCAAGTCGGACAATCATCAAAATAGGGAGCACGCACCAAGGTGCTAAAATGAGATATGTTCACAGCCTCACAGAAATACGCAGAAGGAGATTATATCAAAATGATTGAACAACAAAACGGAGATGGGCAGGAAAATCCCGTCTTTTTATTTGAACTACACCGAAAATATCATATTATATCTGATCGACTCATCCCATCCACATCCCCTATGGCAGCTACCACCACCCAAAAATGGCAGCTCGTTCACATTCCAAATCAATCAGAGTCGTATAATCAAAGTGGGGCAAACACCAACCAAGGCAAGATTGCAACGATTGGATAGCTAGTTCGACACTGGCGTGGATCAAGTGGCGCTTTAATAAGAGAACCTTCCTAGCTCCCAAGGGATCAAATCTGAAGTTACCCTAATAACTTTCCCTCATCATTTACTTGTTTCCATTATCAGCTGACAATTGAAGAGTTCATTCAGTTCTAGGGCACCAGAGGGGGGAAATAAATAAAGCCCGGTGGTGGTAATGCCAACTGGCTCTTGGAGAGAGATGGAGAGAGAGCAAAGTGTGTTCATCACACACTAAAAACCTAACTGAAAAAAAAACTAATAGTAGTTGTTATCCGATGGTTTGGCGATACAGAGAGCCAGCCAGCCAGGGGCACGGATGGTGCGAGGCTCGGTCCTGGATGGAGCTCCACGGCAGGCAGGACACACCGCTGCCGATTCCCCTCGGAAGCAACCTCCGCGCCATTTCAACTGTTTCGGTTTCCCTGCCCCTAACCCCAATAATCCGTATCTACCTATGAGTACCAGCAGGAGCACGGGCCGAATCGATCGGGGGAGGGATTCCGAATTCGGGGGGATAAGCGCAGCGCCGGGGATGGATGGAATCATGGAAGACTCACCCGAGATCGGCGGTGGCGGTGGGTGTGGGGGGTGGTGCCGCCGGTCCTGCCGTTGAGAAGCCTGTTGGCGTACTGGACTGGAGACGCACGCGCGCGGGTGGGGCGAGCGAGCCCGGGTGGCACGAGGGCGGCGGCGGAGGAAGAGGGGAGCCGAGGACGCCGGCGATCGGGAAGGAGTGGGATTCGAGGAAGAGAGAGGGGGGTTACGGGTTGGGTTAAGAGGGAGAGAGATTGATTCGGGGGAATCCAACGGAAAACTGTGGGGGCGCCCTAGCCGTCGGATCGGATCGGATGGCAGGGAGGTTTCGCCGGATGGTCGAGAGTTCGGTTACTGCGCTTTAATTTCTGATGACGAAAATTATTTATGCCTTGTTCACCGGAACGGAGGGAGTACATCACACATGTGTATAGCCAGGCTGAAGCCTGGGGAGAAGTGATATGTATGCATGCACAGATGGACTGAAAGCCAATATCAGGAAAAAATTATACACAAATGGTTCGATTTATTGAACTGGAATAGGATGGAGATACACCAAACATAGTTTTCACAAGCTCACACAAATAGAACGCAAACAATGAGGAGTTGAAGAAGAAATGCGTCATATCGTCTTACTACAACACACAAGCGGGTGTCATGTTATATGAACACATCACACTTCACAAGCAAACCAATGTCGCAGTCCAGTCTTGGACAACAGGAGGAGCAGGAGCAGAGACGGTGCACCAGCCTTGCCTTACGGTGATGAATGAATATTGGCTGGCTGGCTGGATATCTCTGTGTACGGTGACCGTCTTCTCCTCCTCGCGGTGACCTACAGAGCATAGCAACTAGCAAGCAAGATGTCAATGCACTAATAACATATTGGGAGTGACGCAAATAGTAGCAGGGCTTGGTAATTCAGAGTGACTTACGTACAAATCCAGGGATCACCAGCTGTCAATCAATCTCGGAGACTATACTCCCATCGTGAACCAACAATTCTAGGACATCGGCGCAACAACGTCAGGAACTCACGAGTGATTTCGTGGAAGCCTAGGTACCGGAGGGGCAAGAGGAACTCAATGCCTAGTGGGACCTCCGCCATGCTGCTGAGATTGCATAGTGCTAATCTTTCCAGAGAAGCCATGGCACCTTCCTTTATCTCCAGCTGCTTCAGATTAGGCAGGTCCCACAAATAGAGCTCCTTCAGCTTGGGAAACCACCCCGTGAGAAACACCAGCTTCTCTCCGTTGTATGCTCTGCTGAAGTGTAGAACTGTCAAATTTGCCAACCGAGAAAGGGATGGCAGTGGGTCTTCTCTCAGCTGGGACCAATATAGGTACAATTCATACAAGTTCTGCTCCACAGCTTGGAGCAGAGGAGACTCTCCCAACAACGTCCCTTCCGCTAACCTTCCGGTCAAACATAGCTTTTGCAGGCTAGGTGGGAGGGCGCTCAACACGAGAACCTCGTTCTCGTCACTTGCGCCCACATCTAGGTAGGACAGAAATGGCATCTGCACTAGAGACTCGCAGAGGCGTTCACAGTGGATTCTCTTCACATTCAATATCCTCAAGCTTCTTAGTTGCTTCAATTCCCCTAGTTGTCTCACAGACTCAGGCTGAGCTTCCAATGCTTGCAGAGTCTGCAGATTTGTTAGGTTACCAAGACCCTTGGGGATACATACACCGCTGACTAAATGGAAATCTCTACCAAATGAATCATTCACTTTCTGAGCAAATAAGTGCCTAAGATTCTTCAGCTTCACAATCCCTGCAGGCACCTCCTGTATGTCAGAAATATAAAGATCCAGTGTCAACAGATTTGAAAGCTTCTCGATGGATTTCGGGAGAAGCTTCACTTTTGTATCCCGCAAACCCAAATGGCGAAGATTAAAAAGATCTCCAATAGCATCTGGAATCTTCTCAATAGGTAGACCACTTAATTCGAGCACTGTCATATATCTTGACTTCTCGGATAGCAGAGGTAGCAGAGTGAGTGAAGGCATGTTTTTGTCCAGTGTAATGAAAGTTCGAAGTCCATGTACACTAGAAAATGACTCTTGAATATCCTTATTCAGTTTGTGCACTACCAGTCGACGTTCATCCCTCTGAGGAGATCCCCCACATTTATCGTCCTCATATTTACCACCAAAACGATCCTTTTGGCACAAATCAACTGCCAGTTCACGTATGATATCATGCATTCTGAATGTCCTTATCCTGCCAAATGAGTTCTTCTCAACAAGTTGTAGCATGTTTCTATTGACCAACTCCTTCAGATAGCCTTCTGCCACTTCTTCTAACGTGCTTGCACCCTTCTCCACGATGAACCCCTCCGCCATCCATAACCGTACAAGCTTTTTCCTGTGGAAAAGATAGTCCTCTGGAAACAGGCTGCAGTACAAGAAACAACTCTTCAAGTATGTTGGTAGGTAGATGAAACTCAGATGCAGAACATTCCTTATGTGGTCGAGCCTCGAATTATTAGTTATCTCCCAACTCAATTGGTCATTTATTCTTCTCCATTCTTCCACAGTTTTCTCACGTACATGCAAGAGGCTACCAACTGACACGATTGCAAGAGGCAAGCCTTTGCACTTTCCAACTATTTCCTTGGACAAAGGATAAAGATCCGTGGGACATTCATGGCCTGTCTCTCTTGAAAATGATTTCTTAGAAAAGAGATCCCATGCCTTGTCTTCTGGTAAAGATTCCAATGTCAAGATATGTCCTTGAGAAGCAAGTGCGGCAACATCACCTTCTCGTGTTGTGATTAACACTCTACTGCCCTTGTCATTACTGTGAAGTGCCCTAGACAAGTCATCAAAGGCTTCTGGAGACCAAACATCATCCAGTACGATCAGATACTTTTGTTGCTCCAGAAATCTCTTAAGTGTATCTTCAAGACATGTGATGTCCATCGTTGCGATGTCAGATGGAACGCCAACTTTATCTTTGAAGAGTTCCTTGATAATATTTCTCAAGATATCTTCTTTAGAATATTTTTGAGAGATGGAGACCCATGCGTGGCACTGAAATTTCTCTCTCCCCTTCCTGTAGACATTTGCTGCTAAAACTGTTTTGCCAAGCCCTCCCATTCCATGTAGGGCTATCACAGAGCATTCCCCATCTTGACCTCCCAACCACTGCTCAAGTATTTCTCTGTTTTTGTCCACCCCAACTAGATCTTCTTCATCAAGGGAACGTGAAATGTTCGCTAGATCATGGGACCTGTTGACAAAGTAATTTGAGTTGCTAGTATCTCGGTTGCTTATCATAGGAACCCAACGGTTTTTTATCTCCGATAGGTGTGTCAGATCTTTCTCTAGTTCCTTCACCTTGGAAGCTATCTGGTTCAAAGAAAGCAGAGATCTTGGTTTTCTGAACACTTTCTTGAGGTAAAAGCAGCACCCTATATCATGTTCCCGACCAACTAGATACAAGTACTCATCCACCATATCCTCCATCACATGTGCTAGCTTCCGCACCTCATCCAACCAGCCCTCGTACACATGATTGTTGTGGTTTCGAATGTCCATTTGGCAGAGAAAATCATGGATTACACGAAGCTCCCTGACAACACGACCCATGCTGCCTTGCAGCTCTCCCAGTTGTACCGCAAACTTGGAAAACAGAGCACTGGTCTCCTGTGCTGCTCCATTGGCCAAAGCAACTCCAATCTTATTAATGACTATAAGAAGGACGGTTTCAGCCATTGCTTTCTCAAGAGTTGCTAATGCCTCACTGCTGGTTGGAGGACTAGTTGCATATTTTCCTCAGTATAACCATCTGCAAAATGAATCAAGCGACGCATTAGTTATACTATCCATAAAATGTGCTAGTAGCCATCTGCACTTGCCAACAACTTCCTACACACTGAAAATTTGAATAAGCATGACCTCTGAAAGTAATCCTCAATCTTCCATGAATAATTGCTCAATCTCATTCACTTTGTGCTGCCAGCATTCAGAATACAACTTCTGCATTGAATGGAGACAGTTAATTTGGGGGCAAGCTAAGATAGCATAAATATATACCAGGAATAAAACCTGACATACATGTGCATTAATTTGTCAGTATACGATCTTGGAACGGTGGTGAGGTGCGCTTCTGAATCTGAAACCATCAGAATAGTCCCATGTTTTGTGGAGTTGGAAACACTAGCCTTTTTGCTGCAAAATGAAGCCGTCAACAAGTAAAGAACCTGCAAGTCAAATCGCCAGAGATTGCTTAGAGCGTACACCCGATCCTAACTTTGTCAGGACTGAGGAGGACATGACTCAGATCTAACAGAAGCCTGTAGTCAGATCTTCCATGTTCTATATTTTCCTAGATGTGAAGCCATTAACTCAGGTTTGGAGCTTATTTGCGACATAAAATTACAAGCACGGTAAGATCTTGGAGGATGAGTATATGAAGTGCTAATCATTGATAAATAAATTTAAGAAAAAGTAGCCAGTATACTAAAACTGGTACATTTTATCAATCGATGCGTGCGCTACCTGGCTACGATGCGACGATGAGATCCCGAAGCTAGCTCTTAGCAATCCTCATGAGTTTAGCCTGTGCATACCTGGTGGTTAGCTGCCAGTTGGTGCTAAAAGAAGCAAGACTTGAAGGGTGTTTAAACAAGCATGGCAGGGACTGGTAGAAGCACAGTATGAAATGAGTTGCTAATGCCCTCACTGTTGGCTGCACATTTTTCTCAATTTCTCCAGGATGCCGATCTGTGAAATGAATCAAGTGTATGGTTTGATTAAACTATTTGTGGATTTGAAAACATTCCAAATACAGCCGATGAATGAAATAAGCTGCCTGATTACTGGAGACAGGTAGGTCCATGAGAAATCTAGTACAATTCGTACGAGTCTTGAGCCGCAGGAGATGACAAAAGCAACTAGAAGAAAATCATGATCCTGGGCGTGGAGCAGCACCCAGCATGCAATGGTGTTGGCTATTAGTGAAGGCGGATCCAAATTTTGTCTAATTCTGGCACACCGCAAGGCAACAAAAAAATTTCTCGGACAAATATGGCTTTCACATGGATTAAATTTGTGGCAAACCTAACCATGTTTATTGTTTTCATTGTGGTAATGAAATCGGGGTTATGCTCCTTAGGACATGTCCAATGGCCGACGATTATGTGGACACTTATACATAAAAGATTTAATATCGACAAATTAGAGAATCAAATAAGCATTGGCTTCTCATTGGCTCATTGCTAACCAGGGACGTTGTCTAGATTTATACGCTCGAATTTTTAAACATGCACACTGCAGTATATCATAGGATATTATTTTATAGGCGGTCAACCAATTTTTAAACATGCAAACTACAATATATCATAGGATACTATTTTATTTATAGGTGGTCAAAGAATTTATGGTATGTTATTTTTATTTGGATCAACCATACTCAAAATTCCCCACGAATTTTCTTTATAGAGTTTCGGCTTCGCTGAAATGTTTTCTGTATGAAGCAAGAGAGTAGCCGAGAAATAATAGATCGACCACCATTGATTTTTTTTGTATTTTTTTAAGACACATACTATTATTTTTTCGAAATTTGAATTATGGGATATAATGTAGACGGAAAATGCTTATGATTTCACCATATTCTAATTTTGTTTTACAAAGATATTGATGCTTGCCAAATCTGTATTAATAATTAATTTGCAAGTGTTTTCATTGAATTCAATTTTATTAGTCGAGACGCGTGTTACTCGTGTAAAATTACTAGTTCGAGTCAAACGGTACAGACAAACCAAGACCAAAGCAAAAAACTTCAAGGTTAACCGTCATCGGTCGGCTATAAGAGACCGCCATGTTCCTAAGAGGTAGTAATACAAATCACCATACAATAGTGTTGGCTATCAGGAGAGGCGGATTGAGAAATTTGTCGAACTCTAACACATCGCAAGACAACTATTTTTTTCTCGGACAATTATAGCCTTCACATGGATTAAATTTGTGGCAAACCTAACTATGTTTATTGGTTTCATTCTGGTAAAGAAATCGAGTTTATGCTTCTTAGGACATGTATAATGGCTGACGATTATGCGGACATGTATACGTAAACTATTTAATATCGACAAATTAGAGAATCAACAGTGGTTGGGTGGTCAGGAGTGTGGTTGTACCCCAGCTCATCAGAGTTCAATACCACGTTTGACACTGGTGTTTCTCATTTAGTAGAAATATTTTTCAGTGGGAGGCGACGTTCATATCGACAGTGAGCTGCCTGTGGTGACTTCGTCAATTTCAAAATTCAACTCGCCGGCTCAGTATCATGGAGGTGTTCATATGGGTAGGGACGCTACTTCGTGACGCACGAGATTGGGAGCAATATCTAATCCGCGCTCTCTCCTGCCTCCTTTCCCTTCCACCTCCATTCTCTCTCTCCTCCTGCTTAATTCTCTCCTGCTGCCCACCCACCGTTGCCGCCACCCCGCTCCTACTGCTGCCGCCAGAAATCTCTTGTACATAGTCGCCCTGGTCCTACGGACCGACGCCTGGAAGATCCGCACGCCGCCGCCCCTAGGTCTCCTTTGCTCGCCTCACCTCCATCGCGCCTGGGATCCGTGGTTGTGCAGCCGTGCAGGGGAGAGGTGGAGGACCCCCCGAGACGACGGCGTCGAGGGGCGCATGTAGCCGAGATGGCGGCGGGCGCGGTCCTCAGCGGGGGTGGTCGGCAGGAGGTGGAGGGCGGCGCTTGACAATGAGGTGGAGGGCGCTCGGCATGGAGCAGGGGATCTTGGCCAGACGTGGAGGGCGGCGCCCGGTAGGGGACACGAGAGACGGTGGCCTATACGGCGTATATGGACATGGACGGAGCCCCATGCGCTGTATTTTTTAATCCAAAATGCTACCAGTGGCGCATCTGCCACGTGGTGGTATTCCACGGTGAAAGGACATTGTCCGTTAATTTTGTTTTGACGTTTGATCACAACACTTGGAAGTATTTAACATACTCTCTAGTATCAACAGGAAATATGACTGTCTACATCAAAAGGATACTAGTGTATGTCTATAGATGCAAAAAGGAAGAAATGTTGTATTGTCGGAAATGGGACAGGAAGGACAAGTTGCTCTGCAAGCTGGCCAGCCCCTAGACCGGCCTAGGCCGGGCTCCAGGCCGGGTGGGTCTGGTGGGTGTCCGGCTCCCAGACCGGCCCTGGCCGGGCTCCTGGCCGGGCGCGTCTGTTGGGTGACCGGCCCCTAGACCGGCCCTGGCCGGGCGCGTCTGGTGGGTGACCGGCCCCCAGACCGGCCCTGGCCGGGCTCTAGGCCGGGCGCGTCTGGTGGGTGACCGGCCCCCAGACCGGCCTAGGCCGGGCTTGTCTGGTGGGTGACCGGCCCCCAGGCCGGCCCTGGCCGGGCTCCAGGCCGGGCGCGTCTGGTGGGTGGCCGGCCCAGGCCGGGCTCCAAGCCGGCGGCCCAGTTTGTTCCTGTATGATGATCGTTGGCCTGCCCCCAGGCTGGCCTAGGCCGACCTCCAGACTGGACATCCCCTACACCCAACGGCTTGATTTCGGGGAGGGGTACTTATACCCCTCCATCTACCTCGAGACAACCACCACGACCAAAAGAAGAACACCTCCATTGTTTGAAAGCTTCAAATCAATAGATCTCCCTCTCTAGCCACTCAATCACTTAGCCCTTTGGGGATTTGAGAGAGGAGACCTAGATCTACACTTCAACCAAACCGATTTGATTTCCCCCTTGATTTGTGAGAGGGGGCTTGCTACTCTTGGTGTTCATTGGAACCCTAAGAGGTTGTGGTCCTTCGGAGCTTTCGGAGCTACGAAGACTTTGCCGAGAGCCACCAATTGAGTTGTGGTGTGTGCCCCGGCCTTGAGCATCGAGTCTTGGCGGCTCGGTGCATTTGGTGAAGACCCTCCAACTTGTGGAGTGAGCTTCATCCTTGTAAAGGTTCTAGTTGTCAACCTCAACGGCAACATAGTGACAAGTGTCTCGCCACATCGGTGGTAAGACACAACGGAGATACGGTGTGCCATATTAAGGCTACTCGGTGTTTCACTTTGGTGAACACCGCGCCGCTCCAACGGAGATTAGCTTCCATTGGGAAGTGAACTTCGGGATAAATCTCCGCGTCAACTTGTTGGTTATTCCTAAACTTTCCTTTACTTGTTGCTACTAGCTTACTCATATTTATATCTTGTGCTAGTAGTCTTTTGCTCAACATATAGGGTTGCTCATCTAGTTGCATAATCTAGAGAACTTATATTTGAGCAATACCAATTTAAAACGAAAAAGAAAGAAAATTTGTAGTTAACCTATTCACCCCCCTCTAGTTAACCTCATCGATCCTTTCAATTGGTATCAGAGCCTCGTCTCTTTATTAAAGGCTTCACCGCCTAAAGAGGAGGATGGAGGATCCCACTCCCATGGAATTGCTTCAAAAGCAAGTCGAGTCCATGGGGGAAAGATCCGATAAGAGGATGGATAGGTTAGAGGAACTACTAATGAAACTTGCCTCTACATCTAGCAATGCAAATGAAAGTCCCTCTCTAGATGAAAATGGTAATCCCATATCTCATTCAAAAGAAAGTGACGAACACTCATCTAAAAATAAAAACCCAAATCAATTTGGACATATTTATAACAATGCTCTTAATGTTCAACATCCACATGTGAACAATCTTGGTAATCCACCTTGAGTAGATAGGGCCCGTTTTACTAATTGGAAAACTTCTATGAAATCTTATGTGTGTAGCTCTTCAATGCAAATATGGAGAATCATTGAGAGGTGATACTATCCCAAGGATATCAATAATTTGACCTCAAGTGAGATCATTGATGAACAACTCAATGCACATGCTATGCACATGCTCGATAAGGCAATGGTCAATGAAGGTGTTGAGCACATCCGGTCTCTCCGAAACGCCAAGGAAGCTTGGAAGTATCTACTCGCCATGTATGATGGCAATGTGAGCATGCAACGCTCAAAGAAAACACTTCTTCAACGGCAAGTTGATCACTTCATCATGAAGGATGGAGAAGTTTCGGAGGATGTATATCGAATACTCAAGGCTCTAGTTGTGGACATGAAGGATGTTGGATTCAAGGATTGCGATGATGATTGGTTCAAGGGAAAATTTCTTCAAACCTTGATTCCATACAATGAGAACATGGTAATGAATGTTCAATCAAGAGCGGACTACATGGAACTAACTCCCAATGATGTTTTGGGTACCTTTGTCACCATGAATATGATGAAGAAATCCTCGGAATATGTTCTAGCCCATGTGAATGGAATAAAGAAAGTATCTCTTTCCTTGAAGGCAACATCTTATGATGAGGAAGAATCAAGTGATGAAGGTGATCCACCTATGTGCCATCCGAGAAGGAAAACAGGGTATCACACAATGAGTGTTTAGCGCTTGCCAACCATAATTGGTGGAAGAAAGGGGATTTTAGATCAAATAAAACGAAGAACAAGGGAAGAGAAGGCTCAAGTACAAAGAAAGCAAGAACTTATTTCAATTGTGGAGATAGTGAGCACTTCGATTGTCCTTACAAGAGTAGAATTGAGAATGGAGGAAAGCTCGTCAAGAAAACCAACTTTGTTCCTAAAAACAAGAACTTCATGAAGAAGGTATCTAAAAGGACAATGGTGACAAATGAGCAAGAATACATATCCGGAGGTGAAGAAAGTGAAGATGAAGAAGAACAAGTTGGCATGGCGGCCATATCGTCACGTCGAACACCGACAAGCGGGCCCTCGCGGTCTTAGACACAACCGAAACACTTTTTCTGGTCTGGTGGTGGAGCGGTGTGGTTTCTACTGCGTCAACATCGCCGGTTCTTGGCAGTCAGGTGAGTACTCCTTTGCTCATGGAAGCGCCGGAGGAAGCAGAATAACAATCAGAAGTTAAGAGAGGAAGAAGTTTGACTCCACCGTCGGTCATTCTTATCTGGTGGCCGGCACTCGCGAGAAACAACGAAACGCTCGGGTCTTGGATAACATTAGTTAGCAGTTCAATGAGGACAATGTTCTAGCAGCTATAGAATCTGGAGAGAGAGATATACACATACATGCAGCTATGGGATATCGAAGGAGCTGGTGTCCTTAACAGAGTTAGTAAGTGCAACTTTGTAGTATTAAATCCGCGTCAATTAATTTGGAACTTTTTTTTTGAATTTTCACCGGGAGGGAGAGCTTCCCCACCTGAATCTTTTCATTCAATAAAAGGCTCAAAAGCTACGAGATTACAGCAGAGACAAGAGAGAGAGAGGGGGGTTTACGAGATTAATTTGGAAATCTTATTCTCACATAAAAAAAAATAAAAAAAAACTACCTCTGAAAGGAGCGACTGGACCAGCGTCATACATCTCTACATCCAAGGAAAAAACTGATGATCGATCAGAACAAAGAAGGGATGAACACACGTACTTTTTCAATCGCCGGCTTGGTTTCCCTCCCACCGCAGCAGCGTCTACTTTCAGGTTAGCCTTCCAACACGCGCGTAGCTGCTTGCAGCGTCTTGTCTCGATTGATCTCGAGGGAAACGAATTCGAATCAGAGGTTGAGTGCACCAAATACTAATAACTTGTGCTAGTGGGTGGCGAATCTTATTGCTTCTCCCACACAAAAGACTCGCCTTATTGCTCTTCCGTGTCCCGGAGGTTGATTGAAAAAAGGAGAATGAGATTCTCAATCAAGAAAATTAATAAAAAAAGTAGAAAGGAGAGTGCACTCAGCTAGCGACTGGGGACCACGGCGCACAACTGAGATCGATGAGTAGTCAGCTTGAGATAGCTTTTTCTACGCATTACGAGCATGCATTTCTTTTTATCAAACGGACAAAAAAGCTTTTAAATTTGTCGCATCATTGAGTATATATCTTTTTCTGCATGTATGTATGTATGTATGTATGTATGTATGTATGTATGTATGTATGTATGTATGTATGTATGTATGTATCTTATTTAATGTGTTTGGGTTCATGTCGAAGGTTTGCCGTCGAACTTGAGACATTTACTAGGTCTGTGGGCTAGCTGTGGGATCTTTGATTGGTTCAACTCAAGATGTGGATCTTCTTTGTTTGCCAAGATGAGGTCTTGTTCGTATACAAGGCTACAAGCGTCGATGATGAGTTTTGATGTTTTCCTAAGAGAAATAATTAATGCCTTCACGTACATATATCTGAGTTTGTTGTCAAGTCAAAAAGGGTTTGAACTTCGTTTCTCACTTCAAGGGGTGCATGCTGCTCCTCGCCGGCTGCTGGACCAGATGACGCCGGCCGGGCTGGTGGGGGACATGGACGTGGGTAAGCAGGTGGAGTGCAGCCCGCTGATGCTGGTTTTATTTCTCCGGCCGGTGAGCTGCCTGCTTGATGATTCGATCAGCTGTTCCTCTTCGGCGAAGCAAAGCGACATGCTCAGTCTGCTGATGGTGCTTCCACAACTGATGAGCATTCTTTGAATAAAGCGTTCAAGAGGACCGCTTTGGTATGCTGGACCGACAACAAACACGCAAGTAGCTACATCCATCTGCGAAAATGCGGCGGAGCACACGGCGACGACACTCCCTGAAATCTCACATCCTCTACTCAGCTAGGGGTACACTAGACACAACACTTGTAATTCTTTGCACTGTGTAATTCATTAGCACACTTAACTACAATTTGTAACTAGTTGCCCCACTAGTTCCAAAAAGTACGAAACAAGTCACATTTAGAGAAGAAAAACAAGTTGTGTTCTATTTGTGCAACTATAATTTTCATCCAAAATATACGACAATGACGTGCCCTACAAAAAAAACTAATTATATCTGATTAGCACATGATACTATATTGAACATATTTTCAAATCTAAACAAATACAAGTTTATGTTGTACGAATTGTCCACATTTTATTACACTATAATTTGTTCTTGATCTTTTGTCAAAATTAGCAAAAATATAAGTCTATTGTCGACTTAAAACCTAAAACCACAATTAAATACACATTTTTCTAAAACTTTATGTCCCACGTCTGATAACGGGCATTAGAAATATATCTTGACAATATTTGTAGCAAAATGTGAAGGAGCACAGGGCGAACGACCCTCCTGGAACCAACTCGTCTAGGGGAAGCAGCATTTTCGCTCACGTGAGCGCATGTTTTCAGAATGAAAGGAAAAAACATTTCAAATAAGAGTGAATTCTAGTTTTTACCCTCCGTTTGTATCTTGACAATATTTGTAGCAATGCGAAGGAGCACACAGCGGACGACCCTCCATGGAACCAACTCGCCTAGGGGAGCAGCATTTTCGCTCACGTGAGTGTCATGTATTCTGCACTAACCATCTATCCCAAAAGTCCGAACTGATGGGATAGCTAGTGCAATCTACATATATACTGTAACAGCCCCTCTCACGTGTGACTCGGGGAGGAAGAGGCCACACGTGCAACCGGAAGAAAGCGACGGCGCGCAAGTCTCAGAGGTATGGCGCAAGGTAGGCTCATACTTGGACACAAGGGGGGGCTACCAGCAATTTTAATAAATTGCGCATGCCAGGACTCGAACTCGAGACCTTAGACTCTGATACCATGTCATGTATCCTACACTAACCATCTATCCCAAAAGTCCGAACTGACGGGAATAGCTAGTGCAATCTACATATATACTGTAACACCCCCTCTCAAATATGACGCGGAAAGTCAACACGTGCAACCGGAAGAGAGCGACGGCGCGCAAGTGATGACGGTATTGATGAGAGTGTTCTTCTCCCTCAACTGCGCCAACAAATACTCTTGATACCCTGAAAGGAAAATAATATATAAGGGATGTAGGAGTGGAAGTCTTTTTTCCCCAAGAAGGTGACTCGAGGGTTTAATATCGAACTCTCGGGGAATCAGTAGTGTGGGTTTTATCTTCTTATCCTTCTCTAGATTTCCTGCAAACAAATAAATTGCTTTGTGCCCTCAACCTCACCAAGTGGTTGTCAAGCACAAGGTGTGAGAATGTTATTAAGATAATAATGAATGCAAAACAGCAAATAAAAATGCAATGATGATGAATAATAATGCAAGGATGATAGCAATGATGATTGATGGTATTTTTGGGGTTTTTATATGTGAATGCAAGAAGTAAAAGTGTTTTTGTATTTTCTGATTTTAAAATGGCTGAATGTAAAAGATGCTTGAAAATGGTTGGAAAAGTGTTTCTTATGATTAAAAATGGACCGGGGTTCATGGTTTCACACATGCACTCTCTCTTTAATATAGTGTGGCAAACAAGTAGACATAAACTTAACATATGAGATTGCAAACAAGTTCTTTCATGTTACTAATTATATGGGCATCACGTCCTAACATGGAGATTATGAGTCTCACTTATACTCCACCAAGATGTGAAATAAATCATACACCTTAATAATTAAGATAACATCAGAGTATAGCTTTAAGATCAATGACATGAAGTTAAAATAAACACATGATGGATCTAGTCTTAGGTAGAGGCATGTCACTCCTCCTACCCTTCAACATGGTATTTTGGTTTATCCATAGTGAGGCAACTAAGTAAGGTAAACACCCAATGGATCATGATATATCAAGTTGTCAACTTATCACTTCACCACCCCCGTTACTCCAACTAATGCACACATTCCCCCACACACGCTCTCATAAACATGCTTGATCATAACAAGGATATAAGAACGGGGTACATAATATGCATCTACTTTCATAACTGAAACAAACATTGCAATCTCAACATATATTAACTCATAGAAAGATCCACCACAATGGTAATACAACGGTGACCGTAATCATGTTCGGCAGCTCATACGGTGCTACTAATGAAACTCAAGAGAGAGAGAGATACATATGCTACTGCCGCAAACCCATAGTCCAGCGGTGGACTACTCCCTCTTCATCATGGAGACGGTGGAGCTGTCGATGGAGAAGGTGGAGACCTCTCCGGCAGGGCTCCGTTGGAGTTTTCCCCCTCCGACCTTCAGCCTCCTGATCTCTGTTTTCTGGTTTCTCTCGTGTGGCGGCTCTCCTCTGGAAAAACGTCGGGGGACCTCTTATATAGTCGTTTTTAGGTCATTGATGCATCTAAAATGCATATATGAACTTTGCACTATAATTGTTTTATTCTAATCATATTTGCATCATGTAAGGGTTATATTACTGTTATTTAATGATTTTTAATAATATATAATGATTTACCCTTTTATGGAATTAATCCTGCGCAGGCAGAAAACCCCTTTTTCTTTCTTTAATTGTTTCAGGACCTTAACGGCGTCATAATGAGCTATAAATTTAGGGGGCTCATTATTTTGGAAGGACAAGATTATGGAGCGAAAGAAGTCAACGAACGAAGGCCTGGAGGTCAAATGGGAGGGTCCCACGCGGACCCTATACCTGGCCGCGACCACCCCAATCAGCCCTCGTGGCCCCAATTGCATCGATCCTTCGCCCCTAAGCATCCTCATGACCTAAAAACGACTATATAAGAGGTCCCCCGACGTTTTTCCAGGGGAGGCGGCGGAGAAACACCAAACTAGAAACAGAGAGACAGAAGGCTGCCGCCGGAGAAGATCGGAGGGGGGAAACGCCGCCGGAATCACCTCCGGAGGTCTTCTCCATCCCCCCTCCGGAGTCTCCATCAACACCACCGCCAAGACCAGCGCCATCTCCATCACCATCTTCGTGATCCACTTCATCCCCCTCATAGTTTGAGATTGGTTGATCCCTAGCTATTGTCTAAGTGCTATTTTACATGTTTGTGAATTGCTACTTGTCATTGTTTTGTGGGGAGATCATATTTTCAGATTGTGTTGTATCACTTGTACCACTGAATCATATCATGTCTTGGCGTTGTGAGTAGTTCTCTCATGTTCCTGGGGGTATAGGATGAATTGGCAATGATTTATATATGACATGTGTTGGTATTTTGTCTAGTTTTTATCTTTGATGTGATTCTATGATGGTGTTGTGCGAACTTCGACTGCATATCACTTCACCTATATGGGCTCATAGGAGAACACCATAATGTGATGAATTGAGGAGGACTTAGGGGGACAAGTAAACCTGGGACCGAATCATGAAGTTACTTTATGGGGTATTAGTATTGGAGACCTTAAAGATTAATGCTATGGTGGGACTTTATGTCTTAATAACTCTTGTGTAGTCATTCACTTGGCCACATGATCCATCATAAGAGGTTTAGTTTGTTTATCTAGCTATTCCTAATTATGGCTCCATCCAAAGAAGATTAAAACTTGACAAAATGTTTACCTTGTTGTTCTAGAAATATTTATGCCATGAAGTCTAAGTAGCCCTTGGGAACTCTCTCCACCTATAAGAAACACACACTTGAGCTTGTCCTCTTGCTGCATAGAGGATTGGGCTTTCTCTCTTTGAGAGCTTTCACTTGTCATATTGCATTCTCAGCATTTTACTTTATTGCAATCTATACACCAAAAACCCAAAAACACTTGCATCATTTAATCATTTTAGTTTGTCTAGTGCATAGATAATAAGAGTAGTGACGCTCTTGTTTGAAAGGATAAATACTTATACCTTCTACTCCTCGTGGGATCGATACTATACTTACACATCGAAGACTTCAACGATCCCCTATACTTGTGGGTATCAAGACGTTTTCTGGCGCCGTTGCCGGGGAGTGTAGCGCTTAAGTTTTTATTCTTGTTTGCACTAGATTTTTATCTTCAGTTTTGCATATACTCTAGTTTACTTTCAGTTTTGCATTTATTTTAGTTTTATTTTCTGTTTTGCATTTATCAAAAGCCCAAAAAAAAATTAAAAAATGGAAAACTATTATAAAAATGCCATGAAAGTTGCTTGGTTTAGAAAAACAGGTGAAGGGAGAAGATTGAGACTATACATGGAGGTTCTAAATATGATTGCTAGTGGGCTGCTTAATGATCATAAGGAAGAAACTTGTTGCTCTGAATATTGTAGACACTTTGAATTCCAATGCCCTTCCAATAAAATTGAACCTGTTATTGCAACTTATCATACAGGGAATTATGCTCACTTAGGGATTGAAGAAGTAGAGCAATTTGTTATTTTTATGGGGGCATATGAATTAAACACCTTCATTGATGAACATGAAACCTGCCCTATAGCTTCTGAATGGAAAGTTACTATCACTAATCTCCTTAATAAATGCATAGATGAATTTGATGAAAATATTTATGTTATTGACACAACGGAGAGAGCTAGATCTAATGTTTTGCAGGAAGAAGATGATGAAAACATGAGCTTGGAAGAAGAAGTATGTGAAGAAGATGACAAAAGCCTAAGCTTGGGGATGCCCATGCAGCCCCAAGAAGAAGACAATGAAGAGCAAAAGGATGAAGAAAATGATGAACAACTAGAGACTGAAGAGAAGGAACTTCCACCTTCACCACCTATGGATGAGGGTAACACTCAAGATTTTGCTAATGATAAACTTTGCTTTTATGATTCTGATGATGAGAAAGAATATGAACCTATGCCTATTGAGAACATTATTGATAATGATTTTAAAAATGATGAAGAAAATGGTTTGGACATGCTATATGATAATGCTCTAGATGATGGTCCTATGCTTATTGATAATCCTCCATGCTTAGTTGTTACTACTTTATGTGAGGATAAAAATGATATACTTGCTGCTTGTGATAATACTCTTACTCATGAGAGTCCTGCTTTATTTTTGAACTCTCCTATTCACACCATAGAGGAGGAAATTTGCTTTGATGATACTATGCCTCCTATATATGATGATTATAATGATGAATGTGATCTTTTCAGCCCACCTACTATTGAGAATAAAATCGCTTATGATTATGATATGCCTCCTATATATGATGATTATGAATGTTTTACTCCCACTATTACTAATGAGAAGAATTTTGCTTATGTGGAGAGTAATAATACTTTTATGATGATGAATGAAAAGAATGCTTTATGTGATAGTTACATTGTTGAATTTGCTTATGATGCTACTAAAAGTTTTTATGAGAGAAGGAGACATGACTTCATATATCTCAATAATACTAAGTCCTCTCTCTTTATATTGAAACTTTTGAAGTTCCACTTGTTTTATCCTCCTATGCTACTTGCTTTGTGTTTCAATGATTTATTTTCTTACAAGATCCCAATGCATAGGAAAAGAGTTAGACTTAAAAGTGAATGGTTTAATGTTTTATGGCGTGTTCCTTATGATTTAACTTCCAATTCTGTTTGGGCACACCTTTATATTTTGAGAACTTGCAAAATAACTTTACCTACTGTTCTCTAATAATTAGTCTAAGATTTTCACTTTATATAAATTTGGGAAAGTAAATGAGAAGGATGAGTAATGGAGATGTTGGGGTCGACATTGAACATGTGTTGTTCATGCCAATGGAACCATTGCAAAGTCTCTATCATTAAAACTTCTCCCAAAGCTAAAACTAAATAAAAATAGTAAAGGTGTTTGTTTACTACTGTAACCACACCTTTTTATCTTATTTTTCATCTTAATGGCAAGCATAATCTCTTTTGAAAGATAAGATTAAACAATAGTGATTTGCTGTCCACAAAACAGATTCCTAAGCTTCACTGCGAAAATGTTAAAAATCACAGAAGCGGAATTTTGACCTGATATTTTATGACAGCATTATTCAGCTATTAATACACATTTCATCAGTTTAAAGTTTTCTGATTTGAGCAACGTAAGTGCCTCTGAAAATTCACTCTTTATGGGCTGTCCAGTTTTTGACAGATTCTGTCTTTATTTCGCATTGCTCTCATTACTTGTGTTTTGTGCGGTTCTTTTGATCAAGGAGCATTACACAACCGTAGTAACAGTAGCTAATGTTTAGAATCAATTCATGATATGTCTTTGCTGAAACTATGTGGATTTAATTTATGAAGGCACTAACCCCTCTAATCAAGTTTATGATGAGTTTTGTGTGAAGAGAAATTTTCAAGTGGAAGAAGTTGAGGGTGATAAACAAAGATCAAGAGGGACAAACACTCAAGCTTGGGGATGTTACCCCTAAGCTCACCTTACATATAAGAATTTAAGCTTGGGGATGCCAAGCCAGCTCACTCCAACCATCTTGATAACAAGTAAGTAAACCTAGCTATATGGCTATAAAGAAAGCGCTTTACGGGAGGCAACCCGGTTGTTTTTACTTTTGATTTTCTTTATGTCCTCTTGCTGTAACAAGAGACTTAGTTTTTAGTTTATTTTCTAGAATTTTAAATAAAGTGCCAAGTTTACCCATTTTGGTTTGAAAAAGTTGCTATTTCTATTCGGAGATTTTATTCCTGCACGGAGTCTGTGCATGGTTTGATTTTTCATTCTTATTCTGTAACTTCGGATGAGTTGAGACTTTTACTGTGACTGCAGCTTTTCATCCTCTATACGCCTGAATTTTTTCAGATTTTTTAGACAAGTTTAAGTAGGACAGAAAAATATGTTTTGCTGCTGCTTAGGGGTGAAGGATCGATGCAATTGGGGCCACGAGGCCTGATTGGGATGGGCCCACGCGGCCAGGTACAGGGGCCGCATGGGACCCTCCCTCTTGGCCTCTAGGCCTCCGTTCGTTGACTTCTTTCGCTCCATAATCTTGTCCTTCCAAAATAATGATCCACCTAAATTTATAGCTCATTATGACGTCGTTAAGGTCCTGAAACAATTAAAGAAAGAAAAAGGGGTTTTCTGCCTGCGCAGGATTAATTACATAAAAAAGTTAAATCATTATATATCATCAAAAATCATTAAATAACAGTAATATAACCCTTATATGATGCAAATATGATTGGAATATAACAATTATAGTGCAAAGTTCATGTATGCATTTTAGATGCATCAGCAAGTCTCAGAGGTATGGCGCAAGGCAGGCTCATACTTGGACACAAGGAGGCTCTGATACCATGTTATGTATCCTGCACTAGCCAACTTATCCCAAAAGTCCGAACTGATGGAAAGACTAGTGCAATTCACATATACTGTAACAGTGAGCACATGTTTTCAGAATGAAGGAAAAAATTTAAAAAATAAGAGTGAATTCCATATTTTACCCTCCGTTTGTATTTTGTGACATGAGTTACCCCATTCAAGTTTTTGTGCCATATTCACCCTCTACTTGTAACAATGTGTTAGTGTTTACCCTTTTTAACCAATTATCGCAGTTCCTAACAGATCATACCCACCACCGAGTCTACATGGACGCTGAAGCACCAAGCTAGCTTGGAGGCGAAAACTAAAGTTTCGTTTCCTTTGCTAATCAGCCGATCAAACTACCGTCATCCAAATCCAAACCCAACCCACAAACACATACAGATTAATCTGGCTTGGTTACTTGCCAAATCGATACATCCACACATGCCAAACGGAGGTGTACTATTTCTATCGATTCCTAATCCTTTGTTCTAGGGTAAAGCAATGGTAACGAGGGGAGACAACATCGGCGGCCGACGGCGGCGCGATAGTGCTGAGTATGGATCTAGATCACTAGGTGAGGACTGAAATTGATTGGCTAAATTAGCGAAAGAAACAAATAATTTATTGGTGGATCCGAACCGCTAGGGAATGGGATAAATAAATAAAGAGGGTAAAAATTGACACATCGTTACAATTACAGGGTAAAACATGGCACAAAAATTTAGATGGGGTTAATCGTGTCACAAAATCACAAAAATGTGGTAAAAAGTGGAATTCACTCTTAAAATAATTATCAAGTTTCAAAAAAATCAGGATTTTTTTACAAACATATATAATTGCATGTTTGCGTCTCGCATGTGCCTGCAAATGTACATGAATAAAAGACATAAAGGACAGTGCTGTAAGAAAAAAAATGGAAGCGCCAAATGTTTTTTTTTCACACGGTCCACAAAACATACTTTTTTCCATAAAATTTTGCATGTGCACAGACACGAACAGTTACTTCAGTAGAGTAGGGCCACAGTGAAGAGATAGATTTATAACTCTGCACTAGATTCATAACCTGTGAAAATCTACAGCGAAATCTCGGTACAAAATTTGACTCTGCCTACATGTCAGTGTGCTACTCCTGACTACTGAGGCTCTTTCTTACCCTATGCCCAATCCACAAACCTAGAAAACTGCTGGTTTATGCTAATCCTTCTGATGCCAACTACATAAAAATGCTGATTTCCTACAAAAGTTTTCCCATCACTCCACGAGGGCGAGCTCGCCGTCTGCTGAACTGGCTGCCGGTTGTGCGGCCACTTCAGGGATCGTACGGTATTCCCTCTCTGTGATGAACCTCGCTTCGTCCTGCTCACCGGTTGGGTTCCCTCTTACTTCTCTGGGGAGGAATCCCCGCTCCCGCGCGATCACCCACTGGTCGATGACACCGCATTTGATGGCGTGTTTCGCAGCCTTGTGCAGGTAAACCTTGTCTGTCGCTAGGTGAGGGTTGATCGACAGCATGTTCATCAGGGCTGGAAAAAAAGAGTCAGAACACACACAACTGTCACCTGAACTGGATTTTGTATGTTTACATGAAGGTTCAAAGTGATTTTGTCATTGATGTGAATTAGCAGCATGCTCTGCAGAAGTAAAGAGAAATATATATATGTATAGCATATGTGGTACCTGCAACAATTGCATCGCCCGATTGTGACATTTCACAGGTGAAGGGAGTAATTGGTGCATCTTCTGTCCCGCGAACAAAGCCGTTATCGTTTTCCGTGTAATAGTGTATCTTCGAGGTCCCGTTCGTAACAAACAGGGCCTTGAGATTGGCATGCCATATCTTCATAACAACTTCCGGGCTGTAGTGTGCGAATTCGGATCTCTTGCCTTTCGTGTCAGATTGTCCAGATGGTTCGATACCACAGAGGAACTCGAATTCCTGTTTCGTGACTTCGATAATATCGGCAGCTTCCCATGCTTCCTTGATGAGTGATTTGGTCTCCTTACTGGATGCCCATAGTGGCAATGGAAGATTAAGATCAAAGAATGTTGTCCCGCCAAATCTCTTGGAGACCTCGATTGCTTTCAACAACGATGAGCGTGTAGTCGGCTCTAGCAAAGCTGACGAGTTGTAGTAAAACATCTTAGCCTGCATTAACAAGTATAGAAAGTTCATATCTCTTTAACCTTTGAACTATTTGGTCCCTATAAATCCTTGATATGATCTTTTTATTTGGGGAAAAAATTAGGTGCTCAGCTGTAGTAACCGTACTATCCTAATGGTTTTTAGTGTGGAGCTATCGGCAGCACTTCACTGTTACTTAGGTTTTTATGCAATTCTGATATTTCATCGATGCAAAAAAAAGAGTTATAGCGCAACTCTTTGCGGAAAAAACAACAAACTGCTAATATTTATGTTCCGTCTGTCCAAAAACAAACTGCGTACAAACTTTTCCCTATGGTGAATTGCATACTAAGTAACAGTGAAGTGCTATTGTGTTGTCCTTTACCAAACGTATTTGTGACACATAGACAACACACTAGAAGGATTCTTCAAATTGCTATCCACATTTGGATTCTTTCTCATATACTAAACTTGCACTGTAACATGATGAAGCATGTTAAAAATAGCTTCACTATGTAATAGTTAAGTGCCAACACGAAAATTTGCTAACATGCAAATTAACTAATTAAGAGTATCAATACTGTGTTACTAACAACTTAGAGAATTCATCGTTACATAATGTGAAATGATGGTCCCAGATGGCAAGTTGTTCGAAGAAGACACGTAAACTATTTTGAAGACATTCACCAAGCATCAGTCAGGAATCAACATGTAGGATGGGCCGGTCTTACCTCCTTTAGAACATCTGGGTTGATATCAGATTGCAGAAAACAATCCTCGGCACATGGTTTAACACAGTTTGCGTTCAAGCTACCTCTGCTCGTCACCTTCATCAAGGACATGACAGTTGGCGCTGAAGGATCCAAACTAACTGCTCGAGTTTGAACTCCATTGATATTTAAGTGATACAGCATACTTTGACCATACTCATCATCACCTAATTTTCCCATGAACACAACCCGGCCGCCAAGAGCTGCTAGAGCAAGGGCAACATTGGCCTCCAGGTGCCCTGACAAATTGATCCGGAGACCAAAACATATCCTTCATTTTACTATGAATCTCATGATCCACCAGCCTACTGGCGGGTCTTCCAGAAGGAATAAATGAGTATTTAGCTGGTCCAAAGCAGCAGACAAGGGGTATTAACTTGTCAACCTCTCCAATACCTTCTGATAATAGTGACTCTACTTTACTTTCAAGATCAATGACTGAACTGAGATCTTCTATTTCATTAGAGCGCAGCAGATCTTTGCTCCGATATTCTCCTTCATCGTCACTCAATTGCTCAGCCACCTTGACTTTTCTTCTGCCCCTCTTCTTTGGTTCCTTTGCCTTGTCCTTCTCTTCTGCGGATGATGCAGTAGTAGCAGCTGCAACATATGAGAAAAGTTGAATTGCTAAGGGATGTGACCACGAAAAATCATAGAGTCTATTGACCAATATAAAAATAAGGAGTACTCTTGAATGCAAAATATGCACCAGATAGTTTCTTCTTGCGGCCTCTCTTTTTAACCGTCTTAGTCTCTTCAGGAGATGCATCTGCAGTGTCCTTTTGGCCTTGTTGTGTTGCCCCTTCTGATGTATCTGTGGTCGTTTTCTTCCTTCCACGTTTCGCGGGTATTTTCTTGGTCTTTGAGATTTCGACATCACTATCTTCATGACTTGAGCCTTCTTCTACATCTTGAGAACTCTTCTTTGACACAAAACTCACGTTTCGGTTAGGCAAGCCCGTTTTGGTCTTGGTCATATACTTGCCCAAAATGGTGGACTTATAATGTAATTGACCCCTGTAATGAGTGACCAAATTAGACAAGTTCACAGTTTAAGGGATTAGGCAGTTACCAGTTATAACGGATGAAGATATTGGTATGGTATAAACCAAATGTCGTCACACCGACACAATTGAGCATGACTTCACTTTTCAGATTAGGCGGCTGGTAAGATATACTTGGTGAATGGAAAACCACAACTTGTGGACGATTTAATATGTTAAGTTTTCTAAGATTAACAGGCTGACCACGAGAATGAAGAAAAATATAAACTGAAAAAAATGCAACAGACAAGTCGACGGTAATCCCAGTATCCCAGTGAAGCACCATATGATATATGCAAGGAATGCTTGCGAGATAAAAAAAAAAATAGAAGCAAACCAAGATTAAGCAAAGAAATCTGCAACATTCTCGTGGTTTCCCCAACTCGCCACTTCCATGGCGACACAATGCAAGAGAAATCACCGCATATTCAGGTTCGTCAGAATGGAAAACATCTCCCTCCCTGATGGATTGTGCTGCTGACGAGACCTACCGGGTGTTGGGGAGAGGGAGAGCGAGAGATTACCTGATGCAGTAGTAAGGCAGGGAGCAGGCGAACTGAGGAGGGAGAAGAAGAGACGCCATCGATGGCCAGCTCTCTCTTTGAGCAAAGAATCCTCACTGCACTGAAATAGAAGTTCAGTGTTATCGCCTACTTTTCTGTACAGCAAGTGCGCAATGCTGAGAGTATACACCAGTACACACCCTGTACACGGTGCCATGAATTATAGAGAGAAAAAAAAAATAAGAAGGCATAGTTGGGCCACATCTACAGACACACAAAATTCATTTAAAAATAATTCAGGATGGATGGTATTTGCCGTTACCTTTTCTGGGGTCGATTGCTGCACCGAAATCGAATTGACCTGGAAAAGGAGAGAAGGGATTTGAGACCTTGCTGGTGTTGTAAGGGAAGGGAGAGGGGCGCCATGGGATGGGAGGGTAGGAGAGGGGCTCTGCCAAATGGGGAGGAGCGAGACCGTGTAGGTTACCTGCGCCGTCGTCGCCGGGGTCCGCCTCGCTCCTTCTCGTCGCTGGGTTTACTCCGCCGCTGGGGTTATGCTCCTCCTCCAGAGCGAGAAGAGATTGGTGCTGAAAATTACGTGCCTGCCCTCGGTCCGAGGATAAGGTGCGGAGCCGTAATGCACGGCGTGAAGCGTATCCGTGAAAATACGCCTACTCCACCCTAAAAGCGTAATATCTCAAGTTCTAGAAGCATTGTCGTCTGGTAACATTTATTATATATTAATTAAAAAGAAACAGGCTCTACTCATTTTTTCCAAAAAACCTTCGCCGGTAGGATACTATTCATGTACAAACTTTAGATTGAGATTTCACATGAACTCATTTTTTTCGAAACGAGGCAAGTGATTTGTATTTTCGTTGATATAGTTGGTATGTTTATAAGAAAAACCGGCCGAAAAATTATACAACACAAAACTCATAGCATCAGCTCGGAGGCCTCTCCTCCGCACAAGACGACGACCAAGTCGTCCTATCGACCAAAGAAGACATCCACACATCTCAACGCTTTGGTGTTTTTATCAATCCCATTTAGCCAATTACCAAACATATTATTGATATTTAACGGAGGTGATATGTTAAAAGTAAAATGAATTGGCCTCCATATATGACGAGCTATCCTCGAAATTAGACGCGGTGAAAACTATTATCGAAAACGTATCATTGTCAGGAACATAGCTATTCTCTTTGTCTCCTGGTCGGAGGAAAGCCGCATAGTCCTTTCCACGTTCAAGGCCACCATTTACCGCAGCGATGCAACATTTCTTTGTCTGGCTCGCAAGATGATTACATGCAACCCTTAGCTGGTATACTTTTGTTCCCAGCTTCAGTTGTATGGATACAAAAAATTTGATTTGATTCAACATTTTGTATTGTTGTTTATATAAACAGAGAACCAGGAAAATAATGCAAGTTATCCCATCAACCTTTGAGCAAGATTTATTTCAAAACTTTAGATAAGGCTCTTTGTGTCTCATGATTTCTTATATAATTTAGAGTTGGATTTATCATGTGCCCTTATGATTTGAGCTTGAGGTCTTTAGACTCCTTATTCTCCACGTGTGTTTATTTCCCTATTGTGCAAGACAAGGTCTAGCATAGTAGATTTTGATGTATGCATCGGCTTTCATTATTTCATATTTTCTCGACTGATGTAGCTTTTGTCTGGTCCAATTACTTTTAGTCATGGATGCCAATTCTAAATACTTCTTGATTTTACGCCTTGACATTTTTTTATGTGTTCTCCACCAAACCATGATGATCTCTAAATCTCAAGACAAGGTCTAGTAAAGTGTGTGTACTGTGTACATCACATAAAAAAGAAACGAAAACAAGAAAAGAGAAAAAAGGACGCAGCGAAGCGCACTAGGTCCTTCTAGTATCTCTACACATGGTGGCATGGAGGAAAAGCGAAACGTGCATTATTTGGTGGGACTACATATCTCAAGCGTCTCAAAATAGCATCAACGGCCCTTCTCTACGAGGCATGTCTTAAAAAGATATCTAAGGTCAAGTGGTAGTAGTTGGCATGTCGATCCTGATGTCTTTTCTTATTCTTCTGCCAGGCGTGCTGCAAATTAAGCTGGTGATGGACGACACAGCGAGCTGCTCACTTGCAAATCACACCATGGAGATGGAGGGGTGGTTGAGCCTAAGTTTGATAGCACTATCCACGCTACTGGCCTTACGGTTTTTCAAGCTCTCCGGTGGCAACAAGAAGCAGCCTCCTCTGCCTCCTCCTGGGCCATGGAGACTCCCCATCATCGGCAGCCTCCACCACGTCGTCAGCGCATTCCCGCACCGCACCATGGCGGATCTGTGTCGCCGGCATGGGCCGATGATGTACCTGCAGCTCGGCGAGATCCCCACCGTGGTGGTCTCCAGCGCGGAGGCGCTGCGGCAGATGAACGACGTCGTCCAGTTCGCGAACCGGCGCATCACCGGGATGCAGGACATCGTCGGCTGTGGCGGCAAGGGCATCATCTTCGCCCCCTACGGCGACCACTGGCGCGAGATGCGCAAGGTGTGCGCCACGGAGCTTCTCAGCTCCAAGCAGGTGAAGCGCATGGAGAGCGTCAGGGCCAAGGAGGTGGGCAGCCTCCTCCGCTCCATCACCGTCTCAGCTGGCGCTGGCGCCACCGTCAACGTCAGCCAGAAGGTGGCGGCGCTGAGCAACGACGTCGTGGCGGGGGCGGTCTTCGGCGGTAAGTTCAGCCAGCAGGAGGATTTCATCCACGCGTCTGACCAGATCATGGACCTGCTGGGAGGCTTCTTCCTCGTCGACCTCTTCCCGTCCTCCAGGCTCGTGCGGTGGTTCAGCAGCGAGGAGCGCCGGATTAAGAGCAGCCGCGACGTCATGCAGCGCATCATCACCGACGTCCTCGTCCAGCGCAAGGCTCTGCGAGCAGCTGCCAGCAGTAACGGCGGCGACGAGGGGCTGCTAGACGTGCTGCTCACACTCCAGGAGGAGGACGACTCGCCGGAAACCTCTCTAACCACAGAGATGATAACGACCGTCCTGTTTGTGAGTACATATTTCCCTATCGATTGTGACCACACGGCCGCCCGGTACTATAGCTAACACGTGCTTGGTTAGGACATAGTCCCTCTGTTCACTTTTATAAAATCTTTTATAAAGTAGGACGTAAGATAATCAACACCTCTGAATTAAGAAATCTGTAGTACGTCTGGGCAGAATCATGCATGTGATCGATTGCCTTCATAATGGAAAAGTTAGCATCCTAGCTAGGTCCCTCACAAAACAAAAGATACTCCTGATTAATCTATTCCGAATTTTAGTGCTACCCTTTTGCTTTAACTTTCTCATGGTTTTTTTTTTTTTTTTTTTTTTTGATACTCCTCGATCTGTGTTACAGCTGTAGTATCTGAACTTGTACACCAACTCAACACCACACACACACCACACTCACGCACACCCCTAGTGTACAAGCCTAGATCCTATAACTATAGGCACAGCACGCCAGTTTACCCAGTATCCCGAAGGATGTTAGTCGTATGGAGCGCACAAGCGTGTGAGGAGATAATACGAAAGGGTGAGACATCCCAGGAAAAAACGTCCACCATGGGACTCGAACCTGGGATGGGTTGGTTTGGCCACTGCCGTACCAACCATCGAGCCACTGGCTCTTTCTCTAACTTTCTCATGGTTGAACTTTGTGTCAGACAAGTGTGCTCGGATATCGTTTCTAAAATCTAAATCAATTAATGCTGGCACACAACTTTTTGTACTTACCTTTGATGTCCAATACAAAACCAGTAGCACAATAAGTTCAAAATAATGATTGATGTATTACATGATTTTTTTTTACATTGACACTAGGTTTTCCTTGAACTATCTAATAGATTCTTACTACTACATGTGCACATTATAATCTTACCTTTTTTTAGGGCAACATTATTATCTTACTATATATACGTATATCACACAACGCCTTTTCCAGGACATGTTTGGAGCTGCTACTGATACCACTTCAACCACTTTAGAGTGGGCTATGTCGGAACTCATCAATCATCCAGAAGCCATGGCTAAGGCGCAGTTAGAGGTCCGTGAAGTACTAGGTCCAAACCGAGCTATCATTACCGAGAGCGACCTTGCAGAACTCCACTACATGCGGATGGTCATCAAGGAAGCTCTTAGATTACATCCACCCGGTCCTCTACTGAGCCGCATGAATGAAGAGGACTGCAAAATTATGGGTTATGACATGCTTAAAGGTACCAATATATACATTAATGTCTTTGCAATTTCCCGGGATCCGCAATGCTGGAACAATCCAGAAGAGTTTAATCCAGAGAGGTTTGAGAACAGTAAGATGGATTATAACGGGACATGCTGCGAATTCACTCCTTTTGGGTTTGGGCGACGACGGTGCCCCGGGATAACATTCGCCTCATCAATTTTGGAGATAGCATTGGCGAACTTTCTCTATCACTTTGATTGGATGCTTCCTGATGGGGCCATTTCGGAGTCGGTGGACATGTCCGAGAAATTTGGATTAACTGTACGCAGAAGTTCTGACCTGCAGCTCAGAGCTATTCCACACCTATGCTCCAAAGCTATGCATATATGAATCCACTATTCTAATACTCGAGGAAGTCTGTTATGTTTGGCGTTTCTGCCTACATTGGAATAAGAGAATCCCATGAAAAACTGTTGTACCACACTATTGTTCATGTTATTGTTGGCCAAAATTATATTTCGTTGCTGGCAGTAGCTACTGTGTAGCACTAAGCGATACAATTAATTCTTTGTGATATATGATCGTGTGCCTATTTCGTAATGTTCTGAATGTATAAATGCCATCCACATCGTTCTGTTAAGTACTTGAATTACCCGTGCAATAGCATGCGTTGAATTATTTTTGGACATACTGCATGTGTTGATTGAGTACATTTCATGGATCATAGCATGTGACGTCGAACCTATTACCTATGATGTGATAATTTGCTCTTCCTTCGTTTGCATCAAGAAGACCTGTACAACCCACCTCAAAGCTCAACTATTACGGAACTAAAAAAGGCGTACGATGTCCCCCCTTTTCCAGAGACAAACTATGATGAACCTGTGAACGTGTGGTGGGAGAAGACCTGATCACTGGAACAAAAGGATGACAGAAAGGAACTTCACAAAGAATGTGAGCTGTGTTGGTGAGTCACGGTCACCATCAGTGTGCCTGAGCACGATACAGAGCCAATACATGAGTTTCATCTCAGAGTAAGAGCAACTCCAGCCAGCCCCCCAGCAGCTCCCCCAGAGCACCTTTTTGCTCGCCGGATTAGTAAAAAGGTCAAAAATTCTCCCAGCCGTGTCCCCGTAGCCCCCCCAAGAGCTCAAAAAGGCATCGGGGAGGCGCCGGCGAACCCAGGGGGCTGGGTTCGGCTTGGGGGCGCCGGCGGAAGCAACGTCCAATTGCTTTCCCCCACGTGGTTAGATTCCTTTTTTCTCTCTTCTCATGTCGTCCTTTTCTTTGCTTGGGGTGGGCTACGGCTGGGAAACACACTACATTTTTCCGCCGGCGAAGCGTTTTGGCCCCCCAGGACGTGTACTTTTTTATCCGGCGAGTGCCCTGGGGGGCACCAACGGCTGGAGTTGCTCTAAATGAGAGACGCAAAATGGAAATGTCGCAAATGAGACACGAAATGGCAATGTCGTAAACTGAACAAACATCTGGCAAATTCATCACAGAGGGAGCATGCAACACTCATGTTCTACAGCTACTCGAAATCACACAGATCCAGAACACAACATACAACATACAAACAAACCTGACACACCAAACCCTTCCCCACCATATACATAGGAAGGCATCAGCCTATACCCGGATAACACCTCTAGGATTATTCATGTACAAAAGTGGCACTCCTATGCTGTGTCATCGAAATGTACAGCGAGGGGATGGCCTGCATAGAAGGGTCTCACGCCTTGTTGCCTCCCTCCAAAGCCTGGAACACATCCGTGCGCGTGACGATCCCTGTTTGTTGGGAATGGGAAATAAAACAACATGGTCATGAGAAGAGTGCTCTTGTTCTCGCAAGGAAAATAATGTTTATGCATCTACAATATTTATAATTTTATGCATTTGCACGGTAACTCAGACAAGGGTCCCGTGAGAGTGAGAAACGGTGAAATCAGCCAGTTACATGTGAACCTTGTCAAGGACAGTGTGGCAAACATTGGATTTTGTTCAAGAAGCATGAAGCTCCTTATTGAATATATGACAAAATCATAATATAAAATGCCTTGCTTATAAGAGTACTGCTAGAAACCAATCAGTTTTCACTAAACCTTTAGGCCTTGTTTGGTAAAACTAGAACCCGATTTCACAAACCGCGTTTAGATCTCTAACTAACTAAAACTCTGTTTGGTTAGCCGAAGGAAATCGCGGATAAGTAAAACCCCACTTCCACAAAACCAGGAAACCAAGTTTTACGAAAAACCACTAATCCACGTTTTTGTCAAAACCAGTTTAACCTCCTCTGCCACATTGGGAACAGCTGCATGCGGCTGCTGTTTTTTTCCTGCATGCGGGTGAGGTGAAAACATGTTTTGTGCCACCAGGTCTCCAAACTTAGTTTTTTCTTAAACACATCTGGACAAAAATCTAGGAAAAACTGATTTTGCTAAAATTCCTCCGAAAGCCGATTTTCTAAAAACTAACTCCATAATCTCCTAATCCAAACAACCACTTAGGGACCCAGTATTTTCAGTTTAACGGCAAACCTAAACAGTACTTTTACAGGTCATGCAAGTAAATGGGCACAACTACTTATATGTCAGAAATGAGCTACATCGAAGAAGTTTTGAATGAAATTCTTACCGATCACTTGTTGTTGTTCATTGACAACCGGTATCCTGTGAACTTTGTGCTTCAACATTAGTGCAGCAGCCTCTGCTCATGTAAGAAGTTACAAACAAGGACATTAGCACATCTGACCTAGAGCATGTACTTTGTGTGTTTCTGTATAACTATGGTCTGGTAATGGAATGCATGCTATAGGGTGGAGGGAAGCAGAAGTTACCCAACACAGTCTTCTCAAGCGTCAGAGTGATCGCAGGAGATGACATGACTTGTGCAACAGTTGAGTCCAGCTGCATCATGAGAGCAGGCAAGAAAAGATCAGCATCATCAGAGACTGTACAGCATTATTTCCCCATTTTAGCTTCTGGTACAATTTTGTGCACATATCCTGATCATACGAAGCTGGAACTAACATGCCCCAAACCCAAATTGGTTAAAAAATTGGTCCCCTTGCCCGCATGATTGTCAGTCTTTTCAGTGTGAAAATCATGGTACATGTTTTATATATGCATTCGAGGTAGTTCTTGGAAGATTAGGAAATCTAATTTTAACCCCTGAATATTGGTGTGCCACCTTAAGGGACTTTAACATGTTACTGTCCGGTTTAATTTGGTTACACTTTGTGTTTCAGCATGCAAAATTAACAGAAAATTCGGCTAGTGATACTCTGAACCTAATAGTGGGTGAAGCATACAACGGAATCCAGCATTTGTCTGTGTTGAACAGATTAGACAAGACTGAAAGTCCAGAAACTTCACTATGCATTTAACTGAAGCGGTACACTGAATCGAACAGTGTGCTGTAGCTCAGACAAGTTATTCACTATGCGGTCTGTTAGATTTAACAACTGTCTATAATTGAAGCCCGGATTGTGGATACCAAACAACACAACTGGCTCATTTCAGAAAATCTATATATTACGTGTCATCAAGATTTGATTCTTCAGATAATGGCAGGCATGCCCCTAAAGCTGGGAATAGCAATTGCAAGTAATGGCAGATGGCATGCGAAAGTAAGTAGGGGAACTGACCCCGTTGGATGCCCTGGCCTTGTCCTTCTTGGAGACGACCCCGATGCACCTCCCCTCGTTGTCGAGCACGGGCAGGCCGGACTGGGTGGCGAAGAGGGCGTCGATCTCGGCCAGCCTCTGGTCCGGCATGGCCACCTCCACCGGGCGCGACATCACCTCCCCGAGCTTCGCGGTCGGGCTCATCTGCGAACCCAAGTCAAACATCAGGGTCGAGAAACCAAGAGATTCGAGAAACCCAAAGAAGCCGACGGATTGAGGCAGCAAGGAATGGGACCTTGTCGGTGGAGACGATCTGGGACTCGAGGTACTTGCGGAGGTCCTCGTAGCTGACGAGGGAGAAGTTGTCCGGCCACTCCCCGGAGAGCACCCCCTCCGGGTTCTCGTCGATCGCCGGGCGCATGTCGCCGAGCGCCGCCGCCACCACGGCCGCGCCCCTCCGCTGCTGGCGGCGTGCCCCCGCGCTCAGAACTGAAGCGGTTGCGGGCGGGCGCCTCGGCGGCGCGGAGGAGGGCGACGAGAAGGATCTTGCGCACTGGACGGCGGCGGAGGGCGAGGACGCCATTGGACGACGAGGGATACGAGGATTTGGTGATGGGATGGATTGTGCGTGTTGCACGAGTGGGAGTGGGAGAGTGGAGTGGCGTAGTAGAGGGGAGAGTGGCGTGGCGTGGGTATAGCTGGTCAAACGGGACGTGCCAAATGGGCCGGCCCGAGGCACGGCTTTTTCGGCCCGGCACGGTACTAATCGGGCCGTGCCGCGGCACGGGCCCGTTAGTGCCCGGGCCGGCCTCCGATTTGAGGCACGGGGGCCAGCCCGGCACGGCACGATTAGTTTTTTTTATTATTTTTATTTTTTCATATTTTTATTGATTTTGGGCCGTATTCGTGCTAATAGGCCATATTCGTGCTGGTGGGCCGTGCCTGAAACCGGGCCGAACGTGCCTGTCGGGCCGTCGGGCCGTGCTGGAGCTCGCGCCGCGGCACGCGGGCCGGCCCGGCACGGCACGATTACTAATCGTGCCTAGCGGGCCGTGCCCCTGTCGGGCCGTGCCGTGCCGGGCCGGGCCGGCCCGGTTGGCCAGCTATAGGCGTGGGCGTTTCTGGAAGGATGTGGTCCAGTGGGCCTTTTCGTCCAACACTTTACTAAACAGGCCGGCCTGAGGCCTGCATGTCCTTTATGGGCCTTTTGGTCTAACATTTCCAAAAATTCTGAAAAAAATCAGACATAAAATCTAAAAAATGAGACAAAGTGTCATATTCGATAAATACTGAGTTTTAGTAGTTTCCTCATTGAAATCTCCCATCCCTGATAATGAAAAATAGTAAACCTTGCTCTAAGTTAGGCTACGAAAATTACAAAGACTAAAGATATTATTATTCTGGTTTTTTCTTTGACAATGGCAACATTTTGGAATGTGGATGTCAGTTCTATGTTATCGGTAGTGTGTTGGGCTTTTGGTATGGCTAATTTCCTATTTTTCACGGTCATTAGTGTTCTCACCATATCCAAGGTCAGACGGGTTCTTCTCTCCTCACGCATATTTCTAGCTAGACTAAATTCTGAAAACGAAATGTTAAACCCTGGGTACACCCACAGGGTATGATTTGAGCGCTCCTGGTGTCAATAAAAATGATATACCTGCACAGTTTCATTGGTGAAGTCGATGGAGCTCACGAATTCCAACTCCTCCTTCTTCAAGATGGCAAAAGACTTTCTCCTGGAAGGCGACGCATCTTCACTTGGAGGCTTGGTGAAGGACGTGCCCGCTCCAGCAACATCAACGACACCAGTGGGCTTTCTCTTTACCCGGTCCACAATTGCAACTTATTCAATAACTTCAGAGGTGGCTATGTCCTTGGCCTTCTCTGCATTGACGACGACCATCACCTCCTCCGTCACAACATCTGACTTGGTAGGATTCAGAATTGACACCAAGAACCTCCGGCAGCTATCGAACAGATTGATATTGATCTTGCACAAAGAGACACCAGCCTGAAACATGTGTGATATATGCATACATGCAGATGACATGACCGATTTTAGCAAAATATGTAATGATGTAGAGATTTATCCTGTCATTTGAGATGTTTTATAGTGCCTCAACATAATGTGAGCCGTTCAAGCGAGGCGACCGAACGGTGCAGATCAAAGATACTATGCCAAAAATTTGGTAGTACATATTTGATTTTGAGGGGCATTTCAGGCATTACACTTAATAAAACCGATCAAAATGGGAACCGGATCATATGTAGTACGAACACGGTTAGCAAGGTTTGGGCTTCCACGACTCCTTCCTCGTCGTGTGGCGCGTTCGATTCAGTAGCTCTTCTTCTACAAGAGAGTGAGCTCCGCACTGGCCGTCGATTTGCCTGTCTTCTGCCCACTCGCTGGCAAGCTCGCCTTTTACCCCTCCTCCGGCGATGTCTTCATGGACTACAGCCCGTCCGACGTCTCCAGAAAACGGGTAACCAGCATTCTTCAAGTCTTCTACCAGCACACACAATTTATTCAAGTGTTCATTGACAGGAGCACTCTCTGACATTTTCATAGTAATGAATTTGTTAACCAGGTTAAGCACTTTAATGAGAGAAACCTCTCCAAAGTCCTGTTCCAGCCTACGATAAATTTTGTAAGCTACTTTTTCAGCTTCATATTCACTTGCCAATGAATCAGTCATTGAACCCAATATGAATATTCTAGCCTTCTTGTTGTCCTTTGTCCACGTTTCCATCTCCTCTGCATAGTCTTCTTTCTCCTCGGCAGGAGCTTCCTTGCCTGGTGCTTTTGGTTCAGATGACATAACTATGTAGTCTATGTTTTCAGCAGTAAGCAAGTACATAATTTTCCTCTTCCAGATATTAAAATTAGATCCATCTAGCTTAGCATCCCTCAGCAACTCAGCGAAGATAGAGTTCGTAGACATTGCAGATCCAATCAGAAATCAATACCAACCAAAAAAAACAGAGCGTGGATGGTTCCAATCTGATCCCCTTCTAGCTTGAACGTGAGACGTAGCTTGAGACTAGAAGTTTACCGCTGCTGCTAGGTGATCTGAGGGATGGTGACGATTCCTCCGGCCGCGGGACGGTGAGGCGATGAAGAACAGTTGCAGCGGCGAGTTGGCGACGAGTTCCGGGCGGCCGACAGCAGGACGGAGAAGACCGGCTGCAACGGCGGGACGGCGAGGAGCTTCCTGATTGTGAGTGTCTAGCCTATACGGGAAGGATGCGAGCAGCGATTCCGGCGAGGCAAGGTCGTGCGAAGCGGCAGAAGCTTGTAGATCGAATTGTGCTCTGATAGACTGATACCAATGTAAGAATTTCGTTTAGGAGTAGTTAGCCTAACCCCGCCCTATTCCCTTGCCTGTTCCGTGGTGCGGCTCACATTTTGCAATTAACAGGGCTAGGGGTTAAGGACTATTTATACTCCTAATCCTGGTGTTTAAACCAGTACGTATATGATTCCAAATAGACTTCTTATTAAATTGCATGCTCTAGCCAATCTATACCTATAATAATAATAATAATAATAAAGCATTAAGACTTTCGTGATTTGGTTTGGTACGTCATTTAAATTGTTCTTTAAGTTGTATATAATTACCCACTTATGCCACCCATCTATACCTAATAATAAAAGCAATAAGTCTTCTTTGATCGGTCCGTCGTAGTTTTTACAGTTTTATCCTTGCATCAAATCTTATATCTATCTATATATAAAAGACGAGCGAAATGCCGCGCTGGGAGGCCCTCTGCCACTGTTCCTGCAACAGTAGGCACTGTAGTTTGTACAGTAACTACAGTGCCGGCGATCCCGGCCGTCTGCTGAAGATCCGACGGCCAGGAGACGCGTCGAGCACGCTTTTGCTGAAACGCCCCCGTGGAAAAGAGAAATCGAACCCGCAGTCCAAACTTCAGCGTGTGGAGGGACCTTTTTGCGATTACTGAAAAACGCAGGGACTTTTCTGAAAAAACCAGCTCACATTCCCCTCCCTCCCCTTCCTCTCTCGCGACGCTGGGCGTCGCCGCCGCCGCCGCCGCGTCGCGCCGCCGCCACGCGCCTCCCGCACGAATCCGAGCGTACGGGGAGCTCCGCCGCCGCCTCCGCTCCCTCCTCGCCGCGGATCAGCGGCCGGGACGCCGCCGTCGCCCCGCAATCGCCGCCGCCGCTTCCGCGGGCCTCCGCCGCGTGTGCGTGCCGCCGCCGCCGTTCCGGCGACCCAGAAGCGGCGGCGCCGCCACCTCCAGGCTCCGCGCGCCCGTGCGCGTCGGCCGCGCGCACGCTCGCGTCCGAGCACGCCGGCGTCGCGCGCTGGCGGCGTCGATGTGGCCGCGGCGGGATCCGGCCGCTGGTCGCTGATGACGTCAGCATGACGTCCCAGCGGGCCTGGGCTGGCCAGACTGGCTGGGCCGGGCTGGCCGCTGGGCTGCAGCGTTTTTTTTTTTTTTTTTGTATATTTTCTCCTCTGATTCAAAAGCTTTTGGAAAAAAAAAATAACAAATACAAATGATTAGGTAAGTTTCTAAAATGAAATGAGCCCAACTTCCACGAATTTGTAAAAGGAAAAAAAAAGGATTAAAAAACACATAATAGCCACTACAATCCAAAACAAATGTTTTTATTAGATAAATATTCTGACAAAATGCAAAATCATTTATTTTAATGATGGCTTGCTTCTAAATTGAATTTAATAAAAACAAATAACTTAAAAAAAAGATTCCTTAGATACATTTCCGAATCAAATGAAACTAAATTCTAGGGATTTGTAAGAAAAAAAAACACAAAAAAAAAGAATAGCCACTAAATTTTGAAAAAAAAATCACACAAAAAAAAGAATAGCCACTAAATTTTGAAAAAAAAAAGATTAGACCAACAGTTGCAACTTTTCAATTTCATGGTGTATGTTTCGTAGAGATTCTTGCATGGAGAAAAATAAAAACTTTTGCAACTTTTAAACAGAATGCTTTGGCAAAATGAATACTGGGAAAAAATATATCTATATATACATATGTAATTGTTTCCATATTTTAAATTGGTGAATCTTCGAAGAGAACAACTATTTTGACATAAAATACAAATTCATTTACTCTAACTATGGCTTGCTTCTAAATTAAATTTAACAAATACAAATAAGTTCAGAAAAAAAACGCTCAAATAAAAATAACCACTGTATTCGAAAAAAAAAATGATTAGTCACTACATTCGAAAACAAATGTTTGATTAGATAAATAATTTGACAAAATGCAAATTCATTTACTTTAATTATGGCTTGATTCCGAAATAAATTTAATAAGTACAAATGACTTTAAACAAAAAAAAAGTTTGCTCATATACATTTTCAGATAAAATGAAACCAAATTCCACAAATTTGTGAACAAAAGAGCCACCGCATTTAAAAAAGAGTTAAATTCATTTGCTCTAACTATGGCTGAATTGAAAACAAAACAAAAAAAATTATTAGGTAAAGTCCCAAATCTATCTAAAAATTATTAGGTAAATTCCCAAATGAAATGAGACCAAAATAGTCACTACATTCTAAAACAAATGATTGATTAGAAAAATTCTTCGACAAAATGAAAAAATCATTTGCTCTAACTATATAGCTGTATTTAAAAAAAAGGTATGATAAACCCTAAATCCTAAACCCTAAACCCTAAACAAAACGAAAACCCTTTCAACCACATAGCCAAATACTAATGGGCTAGACAATCAGGTCTGGGCTCCTTTTTCCCGTCTGAATGGAAAGCCTTTCGCAAATGCATCTCTACAAGCAATGCATTGGCATGTGATGGCCAAGATATTTCATATGTTTATCTTTGGTAACGCGCATATTTCAGATTGATTGGAAATAAAAATGATTAGGTAAATTTCTAAATGAAATAAGACCAGATTCCGCAACTTCAAAAAGGAAAAAAAAAACAAAAATAGTCACTACATTCGAAAACAAATGTTTGACTACATAAATAATTTAACAAAATGCAAATTCATTTACTTTGATTATGGCTTGATTCCGAAATAAATTTAATAAGTACAAATAACTTTAAACACAGAAAAAAAAAATTTGCTCATATACATTTTCAAATAAAAAGAAACCAAATTCCACAAATTTGTGAACAAAAAGAGCCACCGCATATAAAAAAAAGAGTTAAATTCATTTGCTCTAACTATGGCTGTATTCAAAAAAAAAAATGATTAGTTAAATTCCCAAATGAAATGAGACTAAAATAGTCACTACATTCTAAAACAAATGATTGATTAGAAAATTTCTTCGATAAAATGAAAAATCATTTACTCTAATTATGGCTTACTTCTAAATTGAATTCAATAAATACAAAAAGCTTCAAGGAAAAATGTATGTATGGCTGTATTAAAAAATTTGCTTCTCTATGGTCTACAGAAGAGAGGATGGTTCAGCTACTTGAACACCTGTAAGACGCACACATTGATTTCAGTGGCATCCAAATCTGAGCATTTGAGAAATGAAAAAAAAAGTACTAATAGCTTACCACTTTCACCAAATTTTGAAATTCAAACAAAACATAAATCAATATCTCCGAATGTGTCCTTTGTAAAACATACGAGTAATATATCAAAACAATCAGAAAAATACATACAAACCACTTCTGCTAGAGATTTTTTTTCCGGATTATTCAAATATCTATATATAAAAGACGGACGAAATGCCGCGCTGGGAGGCCCTCTGCCACTGTTCTTACAACAGTAGTTACTGTAGTTTGTACAGTAACTACAGTGCCGGCGATCCCGGCCGTCTGCTGAAGATCCGACGGCCAGGAGACGCGTCGAGCACGCTTTTGCTGAAACGCCCCCGTGGAAAAGAGAAATCGAACCCGCAGTCCAAACTTCAGCGTGTGGAGGGACCTTTTTGCGATTACTGAAAAACGCAGGGACTTTTCTGAAAAAACCAACTCACATTCCCCTCCCTCCCCTTCCTCTCCCGCGACGCTGGGCGTCGCCGCCGCCGCCGCCGCGTCGCGCCGCCGCCACGCGCCTCCCCGCACGAATCCGAGCGTACGGGGAGCTCCGCCGCCGCCTCCGCTCCCTCCTCGCCGCGGATCAGCGGCCGGGACGCCGCCGTCGCCCCGCAATCGCCGCCGCCGCTTCCGCGGGCCTCCGCCGCGTGTGCGTGCCGCCGCCGCCGTTCCGGCGACCCAGAAGCGGCGGCGCCGCCATCTCCAGGCTCCGCGCGCCCGTGCGCGTCGGCCGCGCGCACGCTCGCGTCCGAGCACGCCGGCGTCGCGCGCTGGCGGCGTCGATGCGGCCGCGGCGGGATCTGGCCGCTGGTCGCTGATGACGTCAGCTTGACGTCCCAGCGGGCCTCGGCTGGCCAGATTGGCTGGGCCGGGCTGGCCGCTGGGCTGCAGCGTTTTTTTTTTTTTTTTTTTTTTGTATATTTTCTCCTCTGATTCAAAAGCTTTTGGAAAAAAAAATAACAAATACAAATGATTAGGCAAATTTCCAAAATGAAATGAGCCCAACTTCCACGAATTTGTAAAAGAAAAAAAAAGATTAAAAAACACATAATAGCCACTACAATCCAAAACAAATGTTTTTATTAGATAAATATTCTGACAAAATGCAAAATCATTTATTTTAATGATGGCTTGCTTCTAAATTGAATTTAATAAAAACAAATAACTTAAAAAAAAGATTCCTTAGATACATTTCCGAATCAAATGAAACTAAATTCTAGGGATTTGTAAGAAAAAAAAACACAAAAAAAAAAAAAGAATAGCCACTAAATTTTGAAAAAAAAAATCACACAAAAAAAAGAATAGCCACTAATTTTTGAAAAAAAAAAAAAGACCAACAGTTGCAACTTTTCAATTTCATGGTGTATGTTTTGTAGAGATTCTTGCATGGAGAAAATAAGAACTTTTGCAACTTTTTCAACAGAATGCTTTGGCAAAATGAATACTGGGAAAAAAATATATCTATATATACATATGTAATTGTTTCCATATTTTAAATTGGTGAATCTTAGAAGAAAACAACTATTTTGACATAAAATATAAATTCATTTACTCTAACAATGGCTTGCTTCTAAATTAAATTTAACAAATACAAATAAGTTCGGAAAAAAAAAACGCTCAAATAAAAAAAACCACTGTATTCGAAAAAAAATGATTAGTCACTACATTCGAAAACAAATGTTTGATTAGATGGATAATTTGACAAAATGCAAATACATTTACTTTAACTATGGCTTGATTCCGACATAAATTTAATAAGTACAAATGACTTTAAACAAAAAAAAAAGTTTGCTCATATACATTTTCAGATAAAATGAAACCAAATTCCACAAATTTGTGAACAAAAGATCCACCGCATTTAAAAAAAGATTTAAATTCATTTGCTCTAACTATGGCTGAATTGAAAACAAAACAAAAAAAAATTATTAGGTAAAGTCCCAAATCTATCTAAAAATTATTAGGTAAATTCCCAAATGAAATGAGACCAAAATAGTCACTACATTCTAAAACAAATGATTGATTAGAAAAATTCTTCGACAAAATGAAAAAATCATTTGCTCTAACTATATAGCTGTATTAAAAAAAAAAGGTATGATAAACCCTAAATCCTAAACCCTAAACCCTAAACAAAACGAAAACCCTTTCAACCACATAGCCAAATACTAATGGGCTAGACAATCAGGTCTGGGCTCCTTTTTCCCGTCTGAATGGAAAGCCTTTCGCAAATGCATCTCTACAAGCAATGCATTGGCATGTGATGGCCAAGATATTTCATATGTTTATCTTTGGTAACGCGCATATTTCAGATTGATTGGAAATAAAAATGATTAGGTAAATTTCTAAATGAAATAAGACCAGATTCCGCAACTTCAAAAAGGAAAAAAAAAACAAAAATAGTCACTACATTCGAAAACAAATGTTTGACTACATAAATAATTTAACAAATGCAAATTCATTTACTTTGATTATGGCTTGATTCCGAAATAAATTTAATAAGTACAAATAACTTTAAACACAGAAAAAAAATTTGCTCATATACATTTCAAATAAAAAGAAACCAAATTCCACAAATTTGTGAACAAAAAGAGCCACCGCATATAAAAAAAGAGTTAAATTCATTTGCTCTAACTATGGCTGTATTCAAAAAAAAAAATGATTAGTTAAATTCCCAAATGAAATGAGACTAAAATAGTCACTACATTCTAAAACAAATGATTGATTAGAAAATTTCTTCGACAAAATGAAAAATCATTTACTCTAATTATGGCTTACTTCTAAATTGAATTCAATAAATACAAAAAGCTTCAAGGAAAAATGTATGTATAGCTGTATTAAAAAATTTGCTTCTCTATGGTCTACAGAAGAGAGGATGGTTCAGCTACTTGAACACCTGTAAGACGCACACATTGATTTCAGTGGCATCCAAATCTAAGCATTTGAGAAATGAAAAAAAAAGTACTAATAGCTTACCACTTTCACCAAATTTTGAAATTCAAACAAAACATAAATCAATATCTCCGAATGTATCCTTTGTAAAACATACGAGTAATATATCAAAACAATCAGAAAAATACATACAAACCACTTCTGCTAGAGATTTTTTTTCCGGATTATTCAAATTTTGACACCATTTGGAGGTAATAAAATTACATATTTTCTAATTACAATCTATTATTGTCGCTGAAATACAAACACGTTCGAACATTTCAAACTACTAAATATTTGCATACTCTGCAAAATATTCGAACATTTCAAATGGATTTTTCCTAATTTCAAATAAATATTGGCGTTGACATACAAACATGTTTGAACATTTCAAACCACTAAATATTTGAATATTCTACAAAACATATTAAAAATGCTCAAAAAAAAGAAAAAATGCTACCAACTCACAATAAAATAAAATAAATGTTTGAACATTCTAATTTAGCCAACATTTTGGTGAACAAAAAAAAAAAAAAAATCGCCCAGGGCGTGGCGTGACGCCACGCCAAATTCAACTAGTACCTAATAATAAAAGCACTAAATTTCTTCCCCTAATTTTTTGGTACGTTTCGTCCGTCCGTCGTTTCGTATGTCGTCCGCTGAACCTTTGTCCGTGGCTGTGTCGACCTTCCCTCTCGATCAGAACTCTCCTATGTTTGTGTCCACCTTCCCTCTCCATCAGGACTCTTCGCTGCGTCAAACCTCCCCTCGACCAGGACTCTAACTCATGGTGGAGCAGGCCATGCAGCTCTCCCATAAATACACCTCCTGGCAGGGTCGAAGTAGCACAAGCAGCCGGCGAAACAGGGGGATCAGATTCCATGGAGGAAGAGCCTAGACGAGGGCAACGACGACGCAGCCCACAGCAAGATCTCGCAAGAGGAATTGTTACGCCCAGGGCGATGGTCGCCGATTTCGCGAGCGAGCTTGGAATCACGCTTGCTGAAAATCATCTTGATGGTCGTGGACACGCTAAAGGACGAACACACACGCTGGCGGCACGGCTCGCCGGAGGGAGGACTTCGGCGTGCTGGAAACGGGCTCGGCATAGAGGAAAACTCTAATGGCGCGCCGCACCCTTGTCGGCCGAGCGGCGGCGTCCTTGCCGGCCAAGGGACGCGCAGATGTTGTAACTGGCTTGGTGTCCGCTGCTAAGGTGCGAGGTCTTCCACGGGCGAGCGCAGCTACGGCTGTCGTGGCACGCGAATATAACGACGATGCAGATTTGGGATTTTGGCCGAGCAATTTGGTGGCGGCGATCGACAGAAGAAATAGAGAGAAGAAGAAGAAATGAGCAGATCCGCTCCTGGCTCTGGACAAACCACGACCGCGTGCAGATGTGCCTGCTGGGCTTCACTTCATAGGATCCGGAAGTTGTCTCTGTTGTACCGCTTTTGACCGAGAAGGGGTCTCTTCCAAGCCTGATTTAGATGCGGCGGAGGCGCTCATGGTGCCATGATGCTGAAAACAGATTGTTCGTCTTGGCCTGATTTAGATTCGGCGATCGATAGGTCGATGCACCCATGGTGGCATGGTGCTACGGTGGATACCTCTCATGTCTATACCGACTGCAAGCTGAGGTCTGAGTCTGATCTGGTGGCCGCTACGTGAGCGAGGAGACGCAATAGGTGGAACTGAACACCCACGAGCGAGAGTTGCTAGCCATACCGTCGTTCAGGGTCTGCTGCAAGTTGCTTCGTTTGCAACTATTGGCCAACAACAAGCTGCGCCACTAGCACGGTAGCACCTGAATTCTTTACATTGGCAAATCTCATGATTTTATGACCATGTGATTAATATGAGAACGTGGTTCAGGATGGCTTTGGCGATTTGTGCCTCTCTCGCATATGCTACAAATAGATGAGAATGTGGAGAAATTCATGGAGGTTAGACTTCTATGGCAAGTGTGTTAACCGTACATATACAAAAAGGATTACTTTATAAACAACTAATATGTGGATATCTATTCTGTACACTGTATGATGGTTACTTTAAATCGATGAGGAAGAGCAGAAGCTAAGAGGCAAATTGAAGTGTTTGAGAATAACTAGGCTCATATTCGATAAATTTCAACCCGTAGCAACGCACGGGCATTTTTGCTAGTTCTCCTAAAAGACCTAGGCATTGTATTTCAACACCCCCTCACGTCTAGGCCATTGGACATTTGGATTTGAACCCGAGACCTTTTGTCTCTGATACCATATTGGATCGCAGGCTCTAGCTAATTCTCCTAAAAGACCGATTTGATTGGAGAGACTAGACAATTGTATTTCAACACTCCTGATTAAGTTAGACAACCATGATCATAACTAATCCTTTCTAGAGTCCGATCCTAATACAAGTCCTCGACACGAGTCGTGCGCCATGATTAAGCAACATGTTTCTTTAATCATGTAGGCATTAACAGCTTACAGAGCTGATCCTGTAAACAACCTAATATAAAACCCTATACCGTGTCCGGGCATATATTTCCAGTATATATAATTATACTGTATTCCGGCATAGTCGTCCTCAGCACCTTGACATATTTCTCAAGTACAAATATATATTCAACAATTCCAGAATATAATTTTCTCCAAAAAAATTCAGAATATAATTAATTCCATATTGAGACTCAAAACTCAAATACGTATAAATGTAGTATAATGTTTGCAAGACACAAATAGTTTCCTACATTGCTGTTGGTTACCAGAATGCCCATGGATGCAGAATTCTGTCTTTTAACGGTTCTCCTCCGAGCACAGGAAGATGAATGCAGAGAGCATCAGCCACACATAACTTCATCTCGGAGAAATGGGAGACGTTTTTTTTAATGAAGTTGAAACCTCCGACCTCTACATCATGCATGCAACATTTTTTATTAATATGAAAATCAACAGAGCCTTACAACAAAATACACTGATCAATCGGAAGCCACCTTTCAGATGACAACTGTCACTACACCTACAAATTTGATGAAAGGGGTGTGGCAGCCCCCATAACTGATCGAAACCGTGTGCCCTAACCTCACACACCTGTGCACATCATCTCAAATCGAAGGCCTCATCAGGCCGTCCAACGGCAAGCCGGGAGCACAAACCAGTCCAACAGACTCTCAGGGCGCACCACATGCACACGCTCAGAAGCTGCCGCCGCCGTTTTCCGCCAACCCATCCTCAGGAGTGGTCAACACAGTGAACTTGTCAGGCTTGTCGGTCATCAGGCGTACGCTGCCGGAACCCCATAGCCGCACGCCGCCAAGAGTCGTCGTTGTCCATGTCGTAGATGCCACACCACGCCACCTTCTGACCCCTCTAACGCCTAATCCAAGACAATGTACCCAGGAGGGAGAACGGTGCTGAGTGTCGCCATCATCCAATCCGGATGACCCAGATCTTGGGTTTCCCCTGGAATAGCCCGAGCGAGGAGATGAGAGCTGCAACGACGATGCCTTCATCAACGATGCATAGACGCCGCCATTGTCCGCCATGACCAAAGTCGGCCCAGTTTTCACTAGCAGCCGTGTCTCCCCAACCTCGCCTCGGGTTGGTCCCGGCCAAGACAAACGTGAAGCCACGGCACCTCCATGGCCAACCAAGACCTCCACGCAGGTATGGGGGCTGCCACACCCCACCGCAACGCGCCGGATTCAGAGCTCCAGCCGTCACCACTAAGGCGACGTGAGGAAGGTCCATGGGAGCATGGGGCCACACGCCGCCAGCCCGAGCCATCCCTACGAGATTAACTTGCCACTGTGGTGGGGACCGAACGTGCGAGGAGAAGTCGGGGCACCCGCGCGAGACTCCGTCGCGGCCGCGCCCTAGAACCGCGATGGAGGAAGGCCTTGCCGCCGCATTATCCTCGAAGAAGGGCAGCAGGATGAGGGGATGCCCGTACTGCATCCCCTCGATGACGGAGCCCGGCGCACCGTGCGTGAGGAACGCGCCCACGAGCCGTGCGCCAGCACCCTGGTCTGCGGGACCATCCCATCGCCACGAGGCCGCGGCCCTCGGTGCGGTCCTGGAAGCCCGGAGGAAGAAGATGAATGCCGCCGCCGCCGCTGAGCTTCCTGAGAGCCCAGAGGAACGGCGTCCCGGCGAGCTCCAGGCCCAAGGCTAGCTCGTGCGCCAGCTCCGTGGTCAGCGGCGCCTCGGTTCCGAGCGCGACGTACACGACGGATTTCGCCGGGTGGCGGTCAAGCCATGACACGAGGTCGTCGTCGTCGCCTGCTGGCCTGAGACTGAGACCGAGAGGCGGCGGGCGGCGGCAGCAGGCCGAGCGGGGGCGAACGGCTTGCCGAAGATGCCCGGCAGCAGAGGCACGCCCTCGGGGTCGAACTCCACACAGCACCGCTGGGCGATGACCTTGCAGCCCTGGTAGGTCAACAGGAAGCGCTGGGACACGGTCGGCCCTAGCTCCGGGTCCACGGCCGTGGACACGCGCGGCACGCCCCAGAGCGCGGTGGTGGCGGAGGCGAAGACGATGAACATCGCGGACGGCACGCCTCGCTGGGCGGCGGCGGCCACCGCGAGGTAGTGGAAGCAGTCGACGATGATCCAGTCCGGCTTCCGGCCGTTGCCGGTCTCGTCGTCGAGGAAGGCGGAGAATGGGCCCGTGNCTGAGACCATGTGCTTGCCTATAGTAACCTGGCGGCTCTTCCAGAATTGTGATAGGCTTGGGCGCGTTGGAGTTGGCTAACCCTACGGCCGTTGCCTATCGACCCGACTGGCTCGCCACCGCCGTGCTTGTCCGCGCCACTGCGCTTAGGGCTGTCAAAAAAGTCGGGCTCGACAAACTGTTTGAGTTCGGCTTGTTAAAAGCTCGATTCGAGCTTCGGCTCGAAGTCTTAACAAGCCAAACTCAAGCCTAACGTGTAGCTCGCGAGCCATTCGAGCTCGAGCTCGAACAGTTCGGCAAAGCTCGGTCAAAAACATGCGATGGAGCACGCATCGCTAAACTATGCGCATTTTGTAGGAACATAGGCTAAATCTAGGCTATGCAGCTTGTCTTTTGCGACGTCCAAACTAGTCCATGTCCATGTAGCCAAGTGCTACACACAACGACACGATAGATCAGGTCCACACATGAACAAAAAAAGAGAAAAAAGAATGCCTGATCGTATTTACTTTTTTTCCTTGCTATATTTAGCTATATGTAGGGCTGTCAAAAAAGTTCGGGCTCGACAAATTGTTTGAGTTCGGCTTGTTAAAAGCTCGATTTGAGCTCGGCTCGAAGTCTTAACAAGCCAAACTCAAGCCTAACGTGTAGCTCGAAGGTCAACCTAGGCTCGCTCGAGCTCGGCTCGAACTTCTACCAAGCTCAAGCCGAGCCCGCCTATGTTCGCTCGAGTTCGGCTCGTTGACAGGCCTAACTGCGCTCCCGGCCGCAGGGACCGCGTCGGTCGAGGGGACCACGCGTACGGTCCAGCCCATTGACGTCGTGTTGTACCATTGCATGGCTTGTCGCCTCCTCTCGCTTCCAGTAGTGCAAGCAGCCGCACCACGCAAATCACATCCGCGTGCGTACACAGATCCTCCTCTCGCGTGCGTACGCACGGCGGAGCCGGGGGGACCAGCAGGGGACGTGGCTCCCCCCAACATGCAGCACAAATTTGAAGATCCCCAGATTTTTTTGCTCAAAATTTGTGTATCGTAATCTATGGCCATCACTCAAACATCGGTATACTCTCCATAGGAATAAGATGTCCTTTGACTACATGCCCAGAGTACTAGCTAAACTACATGGGGCTGCTCACATAAGAATAAGATCCTATGGAGAGTAAGAAGTCCTTTGACTTTTGTTCCTTTCCTTCACACACAGACGAGGCTGCACTCCTGCCCCCTTCCCATGTGCTTTCTTCCTCCCCTAGCTTCTTTGCCCTGTCCGTGAAGCTGCTGAGCGGTAAAATGCCAAAATTCCATCAATCTGTTTCTATTTTCTTTATCACATCAGGATTCAGGAGGCTAACTCAGGTACATAATTTAAGATCTTTCATATCAGGTGGCTAACACATGTACACACTATTATTTGCATTTTCAGCAATGAAACTTGTTCAAACAAGATTTCAAATAAAATGGAGGATGTATTTCTAAGAAATTTCTTATTAATATACATCGATAAAGAGTTGGCAATGAGGTTCTCGACGGATGAAATTATTGACGAGTTCAGTATGGAAGTACGCCTTGTGCAGCTCGACTAAAAATTGTTAATACATCACTACATCGCCATCCAATTGTATTTTTTTGCTTCCATGTCACGCCTTTTGTACATGTCTAGTTATGTTATTAACGCTTAAAGGTGTAAAATTGAACATATTTTGCTACTGCCACTTTCACCTATTATATTTTGTTTATCTTTTTACCTATTCTATTTTGTACTCTACATGTTTTTTCGACTTTGAGTTATTTTCATTGTTCTGCTCCCCCTATGTGTTTTTCCTGGCTCCGCCCCTGGGCAGGGAGCCGCACGGGCGGCAAGCCAGCCAGCCAGCTGGCACGTGCGGCGAGCAGCAGCCAGCGAACCAACGTGGGGACGCGGCCGGCGAGCGTTCGGGTGAGTCTGCAGTCACGTATGGTGGCGATGCGACGCGGCCGGCGAGACGAGCGGGCGGGTGCACGGCGGCAGGAGCCGGAGCGAGCGGGTGCTCAGGTATAGAGGAGAGAGTGAAAAAAAAGAGAAGGATGAAACTAAAAAGTGGGACCCATATGTCAGTTCTGTCGTCAATTCGCGTTTAATTCGCAATCAGTGCTACTTGCGAACGGTGAAGCAAAATCTGATGGTTTTTCGTTAAAAAATGAAAAGCGGTGGTTTTTCAAACATTTGGCACCAAAGTGGTGATTTATGCTAATCACTTTTTTTTGTTGAATGGTTAATTAATGGGTATTTTTTAATCGTTAATTTGTCAATATTGAATCGTTTTAATCACATGTTTCTTCATCGGTGTGGTGTATTTAAACGGATAAATCAATGCACATCTCCCGACTATTATATCCTAAACTTTTTGTTTATGCATGCATAAATTGATATTCTGAGTTCCATTAGTTTGTTTCTATTTTAACTTAAGTTAATTGCTTCCTAAAGCTATTTGTGGAATTCCTTTTTCTCAACTTGCACCAACACATCAGCATTAGCAGCACTCGGTTGATTGATAGAGCAAAACGAATGTCATAGTAGCACATTTAAAACTAAATGACCAATGACTACCCGACGGTATGTCGAATTACATTGTCCTTTCTAAGTTTATGTGACCATAAACCACTCATATAATTCTTGGTTTCACTAGAACATTCGTAGTATACAGAAGTACTACATCAACTCGTCAAGCATGATGGTTTGATTTTGATATTGTAGAGGATTTCACGAACTTCCCTAATCTCTGAGTCCAAGTAACAGGGCTGTACGTAGTCTAGTCGATAACACCGAGTGCACGCAGTCATCGACTGGTGGAACCTCAGGCCGTCGACATATTCCAACTACAGCCGGAAGCGGTGGTGGGCCCAATTCGACACCTGATGAGGGAGACACTCGTACACCCGGTCTATGCGGGCACAACTACAGCGTCGCAGTCCGTCTCCGTGTCCTCTCCCAATTCGACTTGGCTTCGCAGCTCCAGCTACATCATAACCCGCCGCCCCACCTCTCGACGCCTCTCCCGTTCCTCCGAGGCAGCGGCGCACCCGTTCTAAGGTTCTTGTCCACGTCTTCCGTATGGCAGATCAGTACGACCAGGAGGCCACGGCAGTAGAGGCCGCCAAGATTCTGTGCAGCCTCTGGAGCAGGAAGCTGGTGCGATGGCCGGATTGGCTCCCGCGGCCGACGATGGTGGAGCCCGCGGAGGAGGCGAGGGTGGCTAAAGTGGAGACACCGCCGCCGCTTCCTCTGCTGTGGCCGAAGCGGCAGCGGGCGAACGGGAGATCGAGGGCGGGGAACGCGTGGCCGGTGTTGCTGGAGAACCTGTTCGCTAATATGCCCCCCAGCGCGTCCCGCGGCGAGGAGGACGCGCCGGCCAAGCGGAAGTTGAGCGGCGACGGTGAGGACTCGTGCAGCTCGCCGGCAAAACGAGAGCGGGTGGACGGCGATCGCGCCGCCCAACAGGCTACGTCGGCTGTGGATAAAGTCGAGGTGAGTTTTACCACTACCTTCTCGACGATGGCATGCATGGAATATGGCATTGTTAAATTCTTAGTTTCTGGATGCTTTGCAGGAGCCAAACAAGACTGGGAGCGATGATAACCGCGACGAGAAAGGGTGCTTGTTGTTTGACCTCAACGAAGATGCGCCGTGTGAAGAAAGCTGATCATATATATCGAGGATGGAGTTTGCTAATTAATCGTTTCGTGCTGTCCGGGGACAAGATAAATTCTGCGGCATCTATTGTTAAGTTCTGTAGTTGGCGAGAGCTACATATCCGTAGACCGGGGAGGTTCAGGGACGCGATTTTTCTGGCGGAACCGTGCCCTACCGGTCACAAATCCACCACTCACTTTATTTCGTGATTCGTGCTAGGTACTTCGTTATACTTTTCTCGTTTCGTATTGTATGACATATATTTCATATTACAAGAATTTTGTAAATAAATCGAGATTAACAATATTTTGGGTCATAAATAACTGAAATAATTCGAATATGTCTTGTATGTTTGAAGAATGTGAAATGGTCGCCTAATCTCACGCGGTCGGAGATGGGTACCTCGAGCGATAAATAGATGTAGGATGTCTCCGGGTGTGTTTGGATGAGTTTGAACTATGTTTGTGCCATTTCGACTTTGTATGAGTGTAATTTTGGTTTATATTTGTCATTTGAAGTTTCTATGATGGTATGGTATATATATGTATGATATTATGTGAGTTCTGTGATGTTTTGTATTTTTGCAATTTTATTTGTATTTAAAATGTGCTGTAAACCAGCATCCAGAAAAACCTGCAGTATGGTCACCCATACGCCGACGACAATGCCGTCGGCGTAGGATGCCTGCCAGGCACACAGGAAACGGCCACATCGCCTTATGGTGACACATACGCCGACGGCATTGCCGTCGGCGTAGGACTCCTGCTAGACGCGCAGGGGTGGGGCCGGGCTGTCAGGATCTGGCTTATACGCCGACGGCAAGGCCGTCGGCGTAGACGTGCCTGCCGGACGCACAGGAGCAAGCCACGTCGACAAGTACGCCGACGGTATTGCCATCGGCGTATGATATGTTGACGGAAACGGAGACGGACGGCGTCTTGTGGGCCCCACCTACCATACGCCGACGGCTGTCTTATACGCCGACGGCTTGTATCGTACGCCGACGAAAGGATACGCCGACGGCGGCCGTCGGCGTACCTATACGCCGACGGTTTCTGGTCTTACGCCGACGGCTTCCGGCCGTCGGCGTATCGTGGCTTTCCTATAGTGTTTCACTTATATTGGATAGATTTCAAATATATATGGTATTGATATGAAATCAACCAAATATGGCAAGTGGTCTCGTACGAATCATGAAGCACAATAAACGGCGGATTTGTGACCGGTAGACATCGGCTCCGCCAGAAATGCATTTCCCCGAGGTTCAGACGTTGAGTAGCTCTGTCTCACTGTTCCATATTCTTTTATCTCTCTTTATATAAAAGACGGACGAAATAGAGGCCTGGGAGGCCTCCTGCTACTGTTCTTACAACAGTAGTTACTGTAGTTTGTACAGTACTACAGTACCCGGGCGATCCCGGCCGTCCGTCGTTGATCCGACGATCCATGCGACGCGTTCGTGACGGTTTTGCACAAAAGCCCCTCACAAAACCGAAAATCGAACCCGCGATCCAGCTTTCCCCGCGTGCAGGGACCTGAGAGCAATTCTCGAAAACTACAAGGTCCTTCGTGTAAAAATCACCCGCATATCCCCCCCTGCCCTCCTCCCTCCCGCGACGCCGGAGGTCGCCGCCGGCGCCGTCGCGCCGCTCCGCCTCTCCGCCCCTCCTCACTCAAATCGGAGGCTACAGGACGATCGGCCGCCGCGTCCTCCACCTCCTCGCCGCGGATTGCGTCCCGGGACGGCCGTGGCTCGCCGGATTCGTCGCCGCGGCGCTCGGGTCCTCCGCCGCTTCCACCCGTCGCCGGCGACGCTCCGGCGTCCTTAAAGCGGCGGCGCCGCCTCTCCTAGCCTCCCCGCGTCGACGCGCGTCGGACGCGACCCACCGCGCGTCCCGCCTCGCGCTGGCGCGACGCCGGCGACGTCGACGCCGCCGCGGCTGCGCCTGCCCACCAGTGACGTCACAGCGATGTCACCGTGGGTCTGGGCTGGCCAGGCCGGCCTGCTAGCTGGGCCGGGCCGGGCCATTTTTTTTTTCCGATGCCCAAAAAAAAAATGTTTTGAAATTCCCAGGCCGGCCTGCTAGCTGGGCCGGGCTGCTATGCAGCCCGGCCGGGCCTTTTTCTTTTTTTCTCTCTTTTTTTGTTTTCCTATGATAAAAAAAATGTTTTGAAATTCCAAAAAATGTATTACATATGGAAAAAAAGGAAAAAAAACTTCCTCTAAATATGTTAAAAGGTATTTTTTTCATAAATGGTTGACTACATAACTAATTACCTATAATGCAAATTCATATCTCCTAATTATGGATTGAATTTCAACTGCATATAATATATTTTCAAAAAAAAAAATGGACTTCCTCAAACTATTGATCTAAATTGAAAATCTAATAGCAATTCAAATAGGTTACAATATAACAGAAAAAAACAAAACATTAACATATTTTCAAACTCTCCACACAAAATATGCAATGTTCAAAAAAAAAACAATATTCCCAAACATATCCACCTGAAAAGTATGAATAACATATCCGACCGATCAGAATAAATAAATACTTCCTACTTACGACAAAAAAAATGTTTTAAAGTCCCAAAAAAAAAGTATAACAACAAATAATTACCAAACGATAATATTCGACTACATCGGACGAATTAACGTGGATGATATCCTTTTTAAAAAATATGTTTACAAAAATGTTGCATTCCTAACAGGTACGACCATTTTACTAAAACAATTTGCAACTTATTTGAAATACTTTTGGACCTTTTCTAACTTAATTTACATCGGTTCTACCAAATTCCAAAAAATGTATTACATATGTAAAAAAAAAAAACTTCCTCTAAATATGTTAAAAGGTATTTTTTTTTTCACAAATGGTTGACTACATAACTAATTACCTATAATGCAAATACATATCTCCTAATTATGGATTTAATTTCAATTGCATATAATATATTTTCAACAAAAAAATGGACTTCCTCAAACTATTGATCTAAATTGAAAATCTAATAGCAATTCAAATAGGTTAAAAAGTTTCCAGACGATAATATTTTACTACATCAGATGAATTTCCAGGGAAAAAATGCAAACAATATAACAGAAAAAAACAAAACATTAACATATTTTCAAACTCTCCACACAAATTCCTCAAACTATTGATCTAAATTGAAAATCTAATAGCAATTCAAATAGGTTAAAAAGTTTCCAGACGATAATATTTTACTACATCAGATGAATTTCCAGGGAAAAAATGCAAACAATATAACAGAAAAAACAAAACATTAACATATTTTCAAACTCTCCACACAAAATATGCATTTAAAAAAACACAATAATTTTCCAGGCGATAATATTTGACTAGATCAGACGAATTAACGTGAATGATATCATTGCATAGAATAAAAAAAATGTTCAAAAAAAAAACAATATTCCCAAACATATCCACTTGAAAAGTATGAATAACATATCCGACCGATCAGAATAAATAAATACTTCCTACTTACGACAAAAAAATTGTTTTAAAGTCCCAAAAAAAAAGTATAACATCTCAACAAAAAAAAAAAAAAACCCTTCCTCTAGATATGTTAAAGGTTTATCATTCCAAAAAATGTATAACATTTCAACAAAAAAAAATCCCCTTCCTCCAAAATATGTTAAAGGTAAATTTTTCCACAAATGCTTGATTAAATGAATAATTGTATAGGATAAAAATTCATATCTCCTAATTACTGCATCTAATAAACTTCAAAAAATGTATTCCCTCTAATTGTTGACCTAAATTGAAAACCTAATAGCAATCAAATAGGTTAATATTTAGAGGTTCAAACTTTCCACACAAATAATTTCCAAACGATAATATTTGACTACATCAGACGAATTAACGTGGATGATATCCTTTTTAAAAAATATGTTTACAAAAATGTTGCATTCCTAACAGGTACGACCATTTTACTAAACAATTTGCAACTTTTTTGAAATACTTTTGGACCTTCTCCAACTTATTTTACATCAGTTCTACCAATATGTAAAAATTAAAATATTTAAATATTGCACAAAATACTATAAAAAAAATGCTCACAAAAAAAAGCTATGTACTCATACCAAAATAAAAGAAATATATTTCCAGATTCAAATTTGGTCTACATTTGGCAACTATTTCAGCATTCAATACAAATATATCGAAAATACTAAAAAGAAAACTCTATGCACATATAACAAAATACAAATATTTTTTCACACTACAAACTGCCCAATATTTCAACCTCATACGAACAAACTTTCCCCATTTGTGGACTCAAAATCAAAAAAAACAATTTTTCTAATTTCAATTAACTAATGACGTGAAAAATACAAAAATAATTGAACATTTGACACCACCAAAGATATAACACAAAATATATAAAAAAATACCCACGGAAAAAATGCTAACAATTCATAACAAACTAGAAACATGTTTAGACATTCAGAAACACTTCAATTTTAGCTAACATTTTGTCCAACACTTCAGTTTTGACTAACAAAAAAAAAAAAAACAAATCCAACATAATACACCAGAAAAAAAAAAGTCTATTTATTCATTCCAAAAAAAATAAAAACATGTCCAAACACTCCAATTTTTGCAAACATTTTGCCAAAAAAAAATGTATATATATATAAAAACACCAAGGGCGTGGCGTGACGCCACGCCAAAATTCATCTAGTGTTCTTTTTAAGGGAAGCCTATTGGTACTTTATTGGTCGGGAAGAACCGTTTCATCGTTTGGTACAAATTGGTAAGTTGAAACCCGGAGGATCACCATCCGTCTTTTATAAGCAAACTTTGCTAGTTGATGTGCCACTTGATTTGCTTCCCTTGAACAGTGTTCAAACGAGACTTTCTGCATCATACTAGCTTTCAAAACGTATTCCACCATGACTGCATAATATGGGCTCTTGACTTCAATAATCGCATTGCTCTAGACTGCAGAATATCATTGTCCGATTTATTTGTTGTACTAAGCGTGTTGTTGTGCTTTGCTCGTTCGATATATCTCTTATTCAGCGTCCTGACTTACTGAGTTTGTAACGTTGTTTAGATGGGGTTAACATTTAGTCGACTGACAATTAAGTTAATTGTTAGTTAGGTCTCAGATGATTTCTTTAATTATCATGATTAGCACAAATCACGAAGCATATCTAGTGGTATGAGGTATTTTTCTTAGTTCCAACTCCACTTGTAACTAAAAAAATCTGAGATGTGTAACTCATAAACGTACGAATCACGAAATAAATCTAACGGTGTACGACTTGACTAAGCATTAGCATTAATGTTTTGCTTTACGAAGCATATGTATTGCAGTGTGTTTTAACGCACTGGTGTCCTGTCGTACGATGCACTGTGTTCTCATGTCATGCCCAGACCATATGTATTGTTTTGGTGCACTAATGTCCTATTCTCATCATCTATTTTGCATTGCGTTCTGGTGCATTAGTATCCTAGTTTTGAATGGCACATGCAATACGCGCTACGATGAATATACCTACAAAACAATATGTGCAATGAGCAACGTACTTCCTTCAAGATTTATGAGAATACTTAATTTTCCGAATGCACCATCATGGAGCACAATCCACAACACACGCTCGACATAAGGCACCCAACAAAATAATACAATAAAACATTCAGCTTCATTCGCAGTTTCATGCCAGTTGTCTTTTATTAATATATTCTCTTTGTCAAAAAAATCCAATGAAAACAAAAAAGGAATAACTCGACAGGAATTCATAAAGTATTCTCAATTCGTGAGAAATTTGGAACAAGTTAACCTATGACCTCATCTCTTGATAAAATTGAATTAATATTTCCCTTAGGAACATCAAACATGGAATGACAAATGAGCAGAAAAAGGTTTTGACTTAGAGCAACTCCAGCCGTTGGTGCCCAACAGGACACTCGAAAAAGTACACTTCCTGGGGGGCAAAATCCTTCCGTCAGACAGAAAATGAGGACCTCTTCCCAGCCGCACCCGACCCCAAGCATAGAATGGACCACACAAATGGAGAGAAGAAAGGAATCTGGTCAGGAAAAAAGACCACACAAGGAGACAGAAGAAAGGAATCTGGCCACGTGGCAGGAAACAATTGGACGTTGCTTCCGGCGGCGCCCCCAACAGCCCCCCAGCATGTTGGGTTTGGCCTGGGTTTGCCGGCGCTATTTCGGGTTTTGGGGGGGTGGGGGCACGGCTGGGTGGATTTTCTCCCTTTTTTGCGTTGCCGACGCTAAAAAAAGACCTCAGGGAGGGGCCTCTTCGGGGGCTGGCTGGGATGCTCTTACTAGCAGAATTAAGACAACAAACAAATCGGGGGTACTGGCTAACAAGGATGAGTGAGGCACACGAAGACCGCATCATCATCAGTGTTTCACCCGAGAAAAAAATGCTCTCACGAAGAACGGACGAGATAATTCCATAAATGGGAGCGTGTAAAAAAATAAAAATGCATGCACACACAAAACCGCTGGTGGAAATCTGCTACAGGAATTTCTCTCATAAAGATGGACGATATAATTAGACAAATGGGAGCGTGTAAAAAAATGCATGTACAAGAAAGAAAATCACAACACGTATGCACATGAAAAAAAACTCAAAACGAATGCACATGGAGAGAGATTAGTGGGCTCCACCTTGTAGAGTAGGTGTCATAATTGTATTGGAAGGACGTGAGAAGCAAGGAGAGCAAAGCATTTCTAGGGAGATTAGAGTTTGGAGGGATTAACTTTTAACCAGAATGAGTAACTGGTCACAAAAAAATCAGATCTCATGGAATTATATAAGCTTGACCCTGAGATTTTGATAAGTAATTCACCACATAATAACCATATAGAGTCCAAAAGACCTGCTGCGACATGCAACATGAAATGCCACAAGGTTGATCCATCTCACATGAACAGGGATCCATAGTAAAGTTTTATTATATACTCCGTACAATGGAAGAAGAGGAGACTTGATAACAAAAGAAATGCCCAGATAGCACGGGTTGTGCATACTGTCAGCAGTCTTACATTTTTCCCTTGCCGCTTTCACCTGGTGTACGAGAACCTGCGTCTTTGGCCTCACTCTCCTTTTTCTTTAGCTGGAGATGTCTGATTAAGATATTTTTCGTATCCGTCTCAATTACTTGTCCCTCTGGAGGATCCGTGTCGTGCTCGCAAATGTAAACCCTAAGACCTCCCATGTTGGAAGAGATGGAGCTGGAGGAGAAGTTGCCGCGCGATGGCAAGCCGGCGAGGAATTTCGCCGCCCCACGCTCTCTTGCCTCATGAGGCGACGATGTTTTCGTGCCGCCGCCGCCGCCGCCATCGCCGGAACCCTCGGCTGCCATGGTGTTTTCTCCCTCTCTGTTAAGTAAAGATCCTAGATTGCGGCGGGAAGAGCCTGCCGACCCGGCGGTTATATTTATGGTAAATACTATCAATCCTAGTCCGATTGGAAAGCAAACTAGAAACCACATGTATATGGACGTTCGTGGCTTATCCTGAGCATCCAAATCAGTTTGAGATTTCGGACCCGTGTGAACAATGCACGTTCAGTTCCGGGGCCCGCACAAACCAGGCTTTATTGCGACTCATGCACTACCTAATGGTTAGCCCATACAGGCATACACCATAAATTATGTAGTTTGTTAGCGTTTTGGCTTTTCGTGTATTAGGAAAATATAAATGATTGCATGTACGGAGTATTATGAAAAGTAAGTTTTTTTTTGGATCGGATGTGCTCTCATATTAAGTCAAAATAACTTTTCATGCATTAGGAAACGTTATAATTTAATTGTTTTTATTACGCATCACGAAAGAATTAAAACGGTTTTCAAGCAAGATTTTTGTATCAAAATTTCTGATAAAAATAGGGATCATGTATTAACATTTTTTTGAGGGGGGCATACGCATCACGTTTGCTCGGGGCCTGCGGGTGCGACCTGCGGGTTCGTCCTGCTCGTCATACCCCTGTTGTCCTAGTCTGTGGCTCGCTTTGTACATCTCATGTCCGATTCCGGAGGAACTTCCATCATGACTTCTGCTACTCCGTGGGGGCGAGATCTCGGATGCCGGGGCGGCGGCCCTGGAAGGTGGACTGCGCCGACGACTCGGCGGCGAGTGACGTAGCAGTGGTGATGGTCTTCTTCTCTGGCTACATGGGTGGAGAGGAGTTGGCGGAGGGAGATCCTGGTGTCGGCGTCGCTTCGGCAATGGTGGCTCCCAGATCTTATAGTGGAGGCCTAACTCGGGGACAGTGTGCAGTTCGGATTCCGGAGTGAGTCGAAGGTTTTTCCGGGAGAAAGCCCTGCGCTTCGGCGCCATCGATGGCGATGCCTACGGGTGTCATAACCCTCTTGGGGGCGTCATTGTGGGTACCCTTCTTCAAGCTAGGGCTCCTGGTGAAAACCATTAACCGTCTAGGTCTCGACGGCGGCGGCGCTATGCGTCGTCGCCCTCTTGGGGGCGTCGTCGTGGAGCACCGGTTTCTCTCGACCTCGCACCGGTATCCTCGGTGGCAAGTTTGGTTTCCTTTGTTCTTTTGTGTCTATCTTTGATCTGCTTTATAAGAGGGTCTCCTCATCACCTTGTATCGGTTCGGCCGTTTGGCTTTATTTATAAAGCGGGGCGAAAGCCTATTTCGAGCGTTACAATATTATTTACATAATCACCTTTTTACCATGTAAAGACTGTCTTTTCCATGCAGTATGAGACTGAATTTCTTCACCCTAATCACACACTAGGAAAGTAATTTGATTGCATAGGCGAAACTGACGGACGGGCCTCGCCGTCATTGACACACGAAAACCTCCAAAGCCCCACTCAACTCTCCCCCAATTTCATTTCCCGCCGTCTCTCTCATTCCCGCCCACCTCTCGTTGTAGCCATGGCGCAACGCGGATCGAAAGCTCCCAAAGGGAAGGCGCAGGCGGAGGGATCGACGCAGACAAAACAGCCGGGCTCGACGCTCAGAATTAGCCGACAGAGCAATCCTCGTCCACCCATGCCGCGGCTGGAGGGGATGACAGACGACACATGGCAATTGGATTACCTCCGACGGCAGTTGAGCACAGAGCAGCGGAACGGGCGGCGTGCCAGGAAGGCGACGGAGAAGGCGGCGGCGGAGCTTGCCGCCATGAACCAAGCTTCTGTCAGGGGAGCAAGCGAGGAGAGCGTCGTCGCGCTGGTCCTCTGTAGAAGCAGCGGTAGCTCGTCCTCGCACTCGTCGTACTACCAAGAAAGTGCCACCGCCACGCAAAATATCTAGGTTTTCCCTCGAGTACGGCGACAGCGAGCTTGGCTGCTTCAACCCAAACGCGGTCTTCTCCCCGATCCAGCACCGCGTTGCTGGCCTCGACCTCAACCAGTCGTATGAGGTGTTGCCGGTGCTGCGGAGGGGTTCAAGTTCATCCGAGGTAACCGGCGTCGACTAACAAATCCAGGCCGGACACAGCTTGTTATTCCGTCCGGGCGCACCCAATGTGGTCGACTGAACGCTGCCCGACTTTCTGACCGGTGACCAGGTATGGATTTTAGTATGTTGTGTTCTACATATGTAGACGAGCAATGATGATGAGTATTGGGTTTTTCTGCGCATAGGGGGTCGACGACATGCACACCATAATCAATCACGACGCCCCACATGAAGGTGAAGAGGACGTCGACAACACTGACACCGAGGAGACAGCGTCGAGGGTGAACCAGACGCCAACGGTGAAACCGAGAAGGCAAAGCGCCCCAAGAACCGTGGCATATGTTGGACGCCTAAGGAGGACGAGTGCTTGGTTGAATCTTGGAACATGGTGATCGGCAGCGCAATCAACGGTGCCAATCAAACGAGCAAAGCCTATTGGACTAGAATCAAGACCAAGTTCAACGAGCGCAAGTTCACCAAGCACTACCACAAGATGCATATGGATCGCAACCAAGGCGCCATCGAGCATAGGTGGCGCCATCCAAAAGATCGTCAACAAGTTTCATGGATGTCTTGAGAATATTCGTGAAAGAAACGAGAGTGGGAAGAACTACGACGATCAAGTAAGTTCATGTCACCGCCATCCGATGTCAAGTTCGAGTTGGCGTGCCTTGATCATGGATTGACGTCTCTTTTTTCCGTAGATCATGGATGCACTAACCTTCTATCGAGAGATCAACAAGGACAAGGAGTTCGGCTTGATGCGTTGCTCCAAAATTGCGAGAAGTGGAAGGCGCATCGGAAGACATTCACGAGGGTCGGCTGCACCGACGTCGACAATGTTTCCAACTCAAAGGGGAGGCCCATGGGGACTAAGAAAACCAAGGCGATTGTGGCGGCAAGGGCAGGTTCTGAACGGGTAGCGGCATCCATCGACAAGGTCTTCACTGATGTCTCGGTGAACTCAAGCTTGAGGCATGCCCAAATTGACAAAAGGTGGGGCGCCTTGTTGCAAAAGGGCGACATGAAGCTGGAGCTCACCATGTCCAAAGTCATCGTGTTGAAGAGGAAGGAGGACGTCATAATCTTGACCGCCGACGTGTCGAACATGACCCCGCAGGTCAGGGCGTCACACGACATGCTTTGCGTCGACATCTTGAGAGAACTCGGGCTCGGCCAGGCGCCACACACGGCTACTCGTATGGAGGTCGACGACGAGACCTAGGAGGTCGACACTGAAATGACGGACAAAGCCAACGAGCTTCTCTAGTTATTCTTCTTGGAGAAGAGCGATGAAAATCTGGCGAAGGATTTACTAATAAGCTCGAGGGACCTCCCGCCTCTTGTGATCTCGCTGGCTTTGTCCGTCATGGTGCTGGTGGGGAATACAGAATCTGGAGATCATGGGAAGGTTTATGAGGCTTCGATGGGTGGAGTCCATTGATATGGTGTGCCACTATTATGCTTGGCCGAAGTGGTTCACTCTGCGCTTGGATGCTTGTTGTACCTAAGCCACCTCTTCCTCTTGGCTTGCGTGGTTCTCCGGAGGATCTTCAATCTCAGCATGGTGCTCTGCTGCGACAAGTGTTCATATCCCCGACGGCAAGGTCGGCGGACGTGTTTCGAGGTCTAGCTATAGTGACAGTGGAGAAGGACCCGGTCACGTTTTTATTTGCTTCGGGGTCCTTTTTGCACATTGTGAGTTCCATGTGTAATTTAAAGAGTAAATGGCAACCGCGGTCATTGAACTTGTTCGACATGTGCACTTAAGTCATACAACTTGTAAAACGAACTAACTGGTCATACAACTTGTCGAATATGTGCACCCGTAGTTTTTTAAAAAAACCAGTCACGCGCAAAGCACGTGAGGTGGATGGAACAACTTTTGTTGCAGTTAAGACCCTACTTCAATATTATAAGGACTGTTATGTAAAAGGGCATTTACTGTCAGGGTGGCATCTTTATTCCTTTTCCCTCGTACGTGTTGACCTCGCTGGCTATGGACGGCGCTCGTCGGCGTAGTCTCCGGCGCGACGAGGCGAAGTCCCTGGGCCGATCTCGAAGTGGCCTGAGGCCCCGCTGCCGAAACGAAGCGCCCCCCGGTGCCGGCTCGTTCTGCTCCAGCACAGAGCTCTGCCGCCGGCGCACGAAGCTCCCCCCCGGTCGATCTCCCGGCGTCCGCCGCACGAAGCCTCCCGGGCGCCTCCGAGCAAGAGGGGTGCCCCGACCGCTAGCGGGCGACGACGAGAGACGGCGACCTGCACTCCCGTTGTCGTGCTTGGGGCGGAGCCGAGGTACGTCCTCCACGCGGGAGCAGCAGCTACGACGAGGATGTCGCGGACGGCGAGCTGGCGGCAGGGAGGCGAGGTGTAGCCGGCGTGGACTCGACGACCTTGGGGAGCGACCGGAGAGGGACGTCGTGGCCACGACGAGACCGGCAAATACTCGCTAGCGAGCACGGCGGCGCACCGCGGCCGAACACGAGCCGCCGGTCGCCGCAACACCGCCACTCCCCGTAAGCCCCCTGACCGTGGCGATGCTCAGTGTCTCCCTCAACACCGACAAGCCTGCGGCAAGACGTACCACGGCGTGAGCTACATGGCCAACACGGAGTCGTCCCCTCGAGCCGGACTTGCCGTCACCGAACGGGCGGCACGAGGCAACCGTCCACCGGCGAGACCTCGCCGGAAGTGAGGCCAAGCGCGCGCCCTCGCCGAGTAGGAGCTCCGTCGCGCCGACGGACAGGCCGAGGTGCAACGACTGTCGGCCGGCGTCGAGCACGACGCTGCTCAAGCTCACCTCCCCTGCTCGTGTCTGTTGGACTAATCTAGGACTGGAGGCGGCCGTCTGCGAGCCTGCGAAACAGGTGCAGGCACTAGCGCCACAGGGCAGTGGCGGACCCAGAAAAAAATTGGAGGGTGGGCACACTGTAACCAAAATGTCGCACCGCGGATTTTTTTACCAAATAAATAGTATAAATAGTCATTTTATTCACAAATATTATGGATAGTAAATAATTTTTTCAAAATTCTGGATGGGCCACGGCCCACCCGGCCCACCCTCTAGGTCCGCCCCTGCCACAGGGCCGGCGAGGGTGGTGGCGGCAGGGAGAGGCGCGACGTCCTTGACATCCATTTCCCGCAGATCTAGTCCGAGCAACAACGCCCTGTTCTTCTTCCAGCTGTTGATTCGCCGGCACTCAGTGGTCTCCTGTGAAGCCAAAAATAAAAACGAATCAATCAGTCAGTGCCCCCGATGGATACCATGTATGTGCTGACTGTGCACCCACTAGAAAAAAAACGTGGTTGTTGTTCTGTGTAATTTTTGTCCCAACATGTGATGTAATCTGCAATTTCCTCTCCGTAACAAAAAAGAAGGGGTTTTCTGCAAAAAATCAGTTCGCCCTGACCATCACGTGCCCCGCGCGTGACTGGATTTTGTCAAAAACCGGACAACAGACCGGGTAGTGACCACGGGTGCAGACAATCGACAAGTTGTATGACCGGTTAGTTCGTTTTGCAACTTGTGTGACTTAAGTGCACATTCGAGACAAGTTCAGTGACCGCGGGTGCCATTTAATCTAATTTAAAGTTCTTATGATCTTTGTTTTGTAATTGTACGCCCACTGCTTCATAAGAAATTTTGTCTTTGACTATACTTAGGACGCAAGGTAAATACAAATAGAGGGAGTAGCAAAAAATAGTAATTATATATATTTTTCCCGATAATAAGTTGTATAAAAAATCTTATGTGTTACATGTCTTTTACGGGATCCAAGGAAAGTATAATATTTACTGTGGCAGACCTGATGTAAAGTGAAAACTTTGCAAGATTTGATGCTGAGGAAACAAGCGGCAATTTACCTGGTGCAAGTGCAATTCAAAATACTACAGTAACCCTAGAATATTCGTAATCTAACCGAAAGTGCGTGTAGGAACTGAAGAAGTATTGCATTGTTTTACAGAATATGACAAACTACAAAAAACAAAGGAGCATGCTTCAAATTAATGTGAACCATGATGCGAAAGCATGATGTGCAGGTTAAGGGTAAAACAAGGTATATACTATTTTCCATTGCAAAGAGATTACTAACTGTTCATTGGTAGTGTCAATGCCATTGGTTTAAGAAGGCAAATGATTGTAGTGCCTACAGGAGCCTTCCACAGAAGCCACAAGCTCCAATATGACTGTATTTGCTGAGCAGCATGCTTCTTTGTTATCAGTGTGTATGCTTGAAGTCTAGAAGGGAGTGCATGAGATGTACCCAAAATCTAAAGTCAGAGCTGATCTACGAGTAAAGAATTATGTATCCATTCAGATAGCAATGTGTAAATAATAATCAGAAGACAGTTTGGATCACCCAAAATAGCAATAAGAAAATGCAGATAACAGTGAGTAGAAAAAAGCAATATAGAATCGAGAGTAACGAACACAACAGTAGACGACCTGCATTTCAAAAGTATGAACAGTGTGATGAAAGTTCTTGTATGGTACGAGCAATAGCAGAGTATGTACATCTTGAAAAGCTGTACTACAAGTCTACAACTCATCGCATATCTAGACATGTGCCTGGGGAAATAGGCTAATTGGTTTACTGCACAGAGTGCAGAAGAACACAAGCAGAACATTCCAGGTAACAGAAATTTACACTATTTAAGAAGCATTATTCATACAGAAACAACAGGAGCTATGAAACTTTTGTGCTGCTTATTAAGGGTCTCGCTTCCAAGACATGATCTCCAGGAGCAATCTTTTCTGATTCAGAAAGCTTGATACGTTTGCATTTGTGGTGCAGCATCTCACAGAGAAGAGCAGAACCACATGGGAAACCCTGGAACACCTCGCTCTCGTCCTCTACCAATTAGAAATGGCTTGATACTTCCATCTCTTATGCTGTACACTTGGTAACGATAAGAATAGTTGCCCAGCACCTCCTGGGAGTAACCGGGGCAAAAATGATCAAGAAAATATATGTGATCAGGATCAATCTGATGATACTGAGTCCGAGAGGCAGGGAATGACTTGCTGCAGGCTGAGCTGATAAAAATACTCTCACCGCCCAATCCCTTCATTTCTACCCATCTCCATGGATCTGAACTGAAGTCTAATGCATAGACTCTAACTCCAGTAAATTGTGTCCAGCTTCCTGCGAAGTATCTGACAACTAGCAATAGTTTCCCAAGAGACTGCACCAGATTGCATTTTCGCCGGTCACTGCCATCCATCAGGGGAAGCTTCTCTATCAGACAATGCTCGGCGCAAGACACAACAGGAACGGAGCGATCAGGTGCCTCCTCGAACTCAAAGGCGAAGAGATCTCCTTCGATGATGTCCACCGCGTAGAGCTTCCCCTGGTAGAACTCAATGTCAACGTAGCTCTTGATGCAGTTGCCCTCACATATGCACCATGACTGCATTTCTGGTCTGCAGAAGGCAAGCTTATATTCTCCGTTTCTCTGGGAGATCGCAGCGGCGATGCCAGTGCCAGGTGGGGCGGAGAGGACTACTTTGACGAGTGTCATTGCATATTCAGGCGCGCGTATGGTACAGAGGACCTCACCGTCGCCATTGCAGAGAGGAACGGAGCTCCGAATGGTGCCGCATGAATTGGCAGCACAAGGCCTCGGAAGACAGATCGTCTCGCTGGAGAAAGGGTTCACCAAGAAACAGTCACCGTCGGCACCGGTCCAGGAGGATGGCGTGAGCCGCAAACAGAGCCGGGTGCAGACGAGCCAGTCTTGGAAAGAGCCGACACATTCGCCGTCGAAATCCGTGTTCCCCTCGAGCGACGTGCCAAGAAGTGGGAGGCGGTGAGCGGCGGTGACCAAGGCGTCGCTGTCCGTGAACGACGGGCTGGCGAGCGCGAATCCCGGACAAAGAATCAGAGGGAGCGGCGGCAGGGTCGGCGGGCAGGACTGCGCGGCGGCGCGCCACGAGCGGCACACGGATCGGAACCTGACGCGATCGACGGCGAAGGGGACCCTGCAGAGCACGACGCCGAGGATCTCCGGGAACAACTGCGACCATGCCGGCGAACCTGCAAGCGGAACACGGTTTAACAAAGCGGCATTCTTCCGAGCACCAAGATTGCAAGAAACGGAACCACCGCGGAGAACATCGCAGCGGCAGATGCGAAGAGAGGAAGGGAGGGAGATGAGCTCACCTGGGGCGGTGCCCGCGCCGGCAGCCATGGCTGTCGTCTTCGGGGAAGGCGGGCCCGGCCTCGATCCGCGCCTCCTTCTGGAAGCTTCTCGAATCGGCCGTTCGGCGGTGAAATTGGAGGGGGGAGGCGTTGGGGACGCGTCCAAGAATCCAAGATTGTGAGGATTTCGTAGCCAGGGGTAGACTGCTAGAGTAATATATGGCGGCGGTTAGCTTGAGGAAGCCGCGAAGTTCCATGGGGTTCGAATAGGACCACTGACACCCTGACCCCACAAACATGCCAATGCGGCAGTGACATCCTCCGACCAAATCCCTTCCGTTAGCCAATTGGATGGCCCACTAGTCAGTCTCTACCGGGTCAACCCAGATTGCTTCAAACGGCTGGCTGCCCGCGCCGTTCTTTGCTAGGCCATCCTCTGAACTTTTATTTTTTTGCGCTGATCCTCTGAACTTTCTTGATTGCCAACGTCCTACAACTTCAAAATTGATTGCCACCTCACAGAGACAGAAATTGATTGGATTTTAGAAAGGATCTAGTGTTGTGTTCCCATCGATCAAAATTGTTTGCACAACGTTGTGATGCTGAAACTTCACGGAACCCGCGATCGACACAATGCAACAAAGATACCGTAAATCTGAATCTTCAGGGCTTGATCCACAGTACTACACAGCAGCAGATTCAGATTCAAGCTCATCAACACTTCACCGGTGACAGTCAAGGTCGTTTAAAATATGCTTTGGCACCATTCCAGAACATATGACGGCACAATTCACCCCCAGAAAAACTACGAATGGGTACCAGGCTTGCTTTGCTTACCTAGGAAACAAGTCCATCAAATGTGCCATTTGATAGTATTCAGGTTCTGTAACATAAATGTGTCAACACGGCAGTTTGGTTGAGGTCGGGGCTTGATGATGCTCCCGAGCTCTGTCGGATAGACTGTAATTCTCCAGTTTAACTCAATATATTCCATATCCGCAACAATAAAAACTGGAAATACTCTGCATTGCGAAGGAGTGAACACCACAGACATCTGGAATTCTGGATACACACAGAGGAACACAAGTATATATAGTGGACTTAAGCAATATACTGATGTGTTTTTATGTGCCCACAGCAGCTGACAAGATCATGCTTCAATGAGAAAATAAGTATTTCAATGGATTACAGGCAATATGCTGAATTGTTTTTATGTGCACATCATTAAGACTAGGGTGGCACTAACTTCAAGTATAATAATGCCCAATGGCAAAATCATGCACCAAACATAATAGATGCAAGTATCAACTGTAGGTGAGTTACCCAACATGGTTTATCCACTCATCGTTAGCACACAGATTGTGTTGTCTCACTTTGCTGGATGCTGGATATCTTTTATCTAGTAGTAAATGTTAACATATTGACAAGTAGTTCAATTAAGTATCCCAATATGCAACCACAGAAAGAGTGGCATGCC
>QRDG01000140.1:2702227-2750509 GCA_012064385.1 Puccinellia tenuiflora
CAGCACACAAAAATGTTTGTTAGAAGGCCACACCATCTCCTGTGTACCTAGATATAGCCACCAGGAGAGCAAATCGAAGAAATGTAAAAGCAAGAAAAATGTTAGCTTGGAAAGCACTATCATTTCCAGGGCCTGAACAGATGATTTTTTCCTAACTTCAGGCACACACCGTGAACATGAACCAGAAAAGTAATAAGAACAAATGATTAACCTGGACGGAGCAGTAGCAGGCTGGCTAGGCGTGCCGGCGGCCAGATGTGGCGGCGGCCAGCAAGCTGCTCCGAGGAGAGGCGAGCACAACTTGGTGGCAGAGGTGGACAACCTGCAGGATGCAGGTGGAGCAGCCGCCGCTGTCGAGGTCCAGTCCCGAGCGAGGAGCAGTAGCAGGCTGGCGAGGCACGCCGACGGTCAGATGCGGAGGAGGACCAACCTGCAGGCTACAGGTCGAGCTGTCGCCGCCGTCGAGGTCCACTCCCGAGCGACATGTCTAATTATAGGATACCTAGCCTAAAATGTGTTGTAGCTCGAAACATGATCTGATTTTTATTTTCAACCTAGACAGTAAGAACAATGTCTAATTTACCTAAAGCATGGTCTGATGTATATTTTTTCTAACTTGGACAGAAAAAATAATATGTCTAATTATAGGATAACTTAGTCTTAAAGATGCCATATTTGTGTCCCAGAAGGAAATATGCAAATAATAAAGCAAGAGTTTACTGAAAGATGGACTATTTGTCTTCCATATGGAATTAACATGCAATTGAAATTAACGAAAAATGAATATTAAACATTATTGCAATTGTTAGAGTGCAATGGAAGACGATTGTATGATGATATCGAGTGAACCAACATGCCAGCTGAATTAAGTCCAAGTAAATATGCTAACGCTTTCCAGAGTACTCTGTTGCAGATAACACGCAAGCAAGGTAGACACAAAGGCGAAGGGGCCGACAATCCCCTCATGAAGCCTCAAACAGATAAGATATGCAACAAACCAACAGGCTGCAATTTTTTCCAACTTTGTTTGAATACTCACAATCTCGGCCCTCTATAATGGACTGAACTGTTCACAATGAATTATGAGGTATAATAGCACAAACTTTCTAACAATCATTGCCAAAGAACACAAAATAAATTATCTGAAAATAGATACAGCGACTAACCGAGAGAGTTGCCAAATATTTCACAATAGTGAGTTTGCAAGTGTTCAAACAAATCCGAAAAAAAACATAGATTAATCTTTTACCTCAGAGAATAGCATCGGACCACAAAAATGATGACATGATAAATTGACGTAAACTACTCTATATTTCATCACCCAAATTCACACATAAAACTATATTCTTAGCAACCTATTCCTACACAACCAGGAAGTTTTCTTAACTGAGCTTGAAATGGATAGAATTCTAACTTCTGAGAAACTCCTGAAGCTGATACTATGCAAATACATCATTTAAAAATCTAGGATGAGACGATAGCATTCCCTAGGTTGGCCACAAACAACACTGCCCCTCCTATGCTTGCAGGCAATGGCGAAAATAAGAGTATTATTGCAAAGAACTGTTAGCGTACTTTGTAATTACGTGTACATGTTGTAAGACAACGCTACCTCGCTTCCGCATGATGTCCTGTTGGGTCGGTGACCCCTCTTGTGTGTAAATTTGTATCTTTCTCATATATGAGTTGCTATATGATCTCTTGTGTCGTAGAGTCTATGATGTGCCAGTTGTTCCACAAGTCTTGATCTCTGTTTTATACTTTGATAACTATGCCAGTGTTTATGGCACGATCGATGTGTTGCGTGGGAGTGGTAATCCCATGTCCTTCGGTTGTGTATCATAGCCTGTGGGTTACATAGCCTCTCTGTATAATTCCGGGGTCGGGGCGTTACAAGTTACCTGCCACACGAGCACCTATGTCGCTGTACCGTGGGTCCAGTAATAAGCGGGTGTGGTGAAAACCTTAAAACGGATGCATACGACGGTAACAAAAGAGTGATTCCACCAGCTCAATCGGACGTACCAGAACCCTCTGGGCGTAGATCGGACGGTTAGGAAACAGTCGCGCGGGGAGGCCCTCACCAGGCGGGTCATCAGCCCGGCGTAAAGCTTTAGTTAATGCCCCGTCGACTTCTCGCCATCACCGAATCGGCAAAAGACCGGCCAAGTGGTGCACGGCTGCGTATGCGTTCGATAAAATGCGGCTTTCCAAAGTCAAAATAGTGTCACCAGATCCGACCACTACTCACGCCCGACCCCCGCGTCGCTCCTGGCGAGCGACTCGGGGGAAACCCTAGCGCGCCGCCACAAGCCCCCCCCCCCCCCCCCCCCCCCCTCGTCAGCCCCATCGCCGCCGCTGCCGCCGGCCACGCCGCGGTGGCGGCGGCCCCTTCCTCCAAAGGGTGGCAGGGAGAGCTCGCGGTGGACGCGGTTGTTTGGCGGAGCTCGAGCTGGCTTCCATGGCGACTGCTTGGCGGCGCGCACCATGGCGCGGCCTCCAGCGGCTTGCCGCGGAGCTGGTGCTACTCCGGTAGTGGTCGGGCTGGCCTAGTCGCCCCCCTCCCAGATCGAGCCAGTCCGGCTCGGGATCTGGCCGTGGCGAGGCTTCTGCTCTCCATGGTGGCCCTCGGCGGCCGGAGTGGCGTGGTGGCTGGTGTTGCCCGTCCGGTGGTGGTGGCTGGCCTCCTCCGCCCAGATCTAGCCATCTTGGTCTTCGATCTGTGGAGTTGAGGCCGCTGCCGTGGTGGAGGTCAATGGCTCCCCTTCTCCGTCGACGACGAGCGCTTTCTTCGGTGGTGCTACGGGTCTGCGACTTGCTTCATGTCCCCATTTTCAGTGTACTGGGACACGGTCTTGTAGCCTGGGTGAAAACCTTCCTGACGGCTTTGGCCGCTGCCCACGGCGACGCCCGCAGGTGCCGCTTCCTCCTTGGAGGCGTGGATTTGGGCTTGCCCGTGCTCTCCCCTCCTCGGTGCCAGGGGAAACCCTAGGTCTGGTTTCCAGACCAGGCGGCGGCGGCGCCTTGGCGTCGTTCCCTTCATGAAGGCGCTGCCTAGACCGCGAGGGGAGTCCCCGATGTTGCATCTGGAGATGGTGGCCTCACCGGTCCCACCGGCGAGCTCAGTGATGATGCAACGCCGCGCTGCCTTTTACCGAAGACATGGGCCTCTGGGGTGCAGTGTACGTCGTCGCCAATACTCTCAAGTCGACGTCTTCCTCAAGTTTGGTTGGATCCTGCCATCTGCTCGCCGATCCTCTAGGCACATGAGTAGGGTACGTTGGTCCAGGGCAGCCTTGAAGTCGTTGTCGTGCTTTGTTGGTGCTGGTCTCTTCGTGATGCGGCCTTGAGGCCCGGTGTCCCCTCTCTTCGCCTTTCTTGGCTGGAGGTTAGGCAAGGCAAGCTTTGTTGTCTAGATGTTTGAGGAGTGTGTTGTAGCCGTTGGCGTTGTCTTGGGTGTGTGTGGTGTTGTAGCCATTTCTTGGCGTTGTTTCATCTTTTTAAGCTTAATATAAAGACGCGCAGCTCTTCTGCGGGTTCTCGGAAAAAAAAATAGTGTCACCATATATAGGCGCACCCGCTAGCTCTTGTATACTACGATTGGGGCCTAACTTAATGTCAACAACACGTACGTACGTACGTACGTTGGAACCTGCGAGGATCAGCGCGAGAGCATCCCGTCCCGTCAATCTTGCCTTTGAAACAGGACAATTTGGATGGTATCTTGCTTGTCGATCTCCTCTGCCTCTGCCATGCGTTCTAGTTTCTTACGCATGCACGCGGGCGTGATCCTTTTTTGTCAATGATGCACACTTAGCCAAGCAGCAAAAAAATTCTTGGAGCTCGTCATTGCCCCCCGAAACCTCACCTTATGACTGACTCCATTTGGTCTCAACCAACTCCACCTAGAGGCCCAATGATGCGCCCGACCTTGTTCCCTCTACCCGAGTGGGCCCCATGGCCCATGAAGCGGGCCAACGCCCAAACCCTTGGTCGGTTCATCCGGGTGGGGGCCACCCTAGGGGCGGCGGCGGCTTGGGGAGGAAGCCCCTTCCCCAAGTCTCCCTCCCCCTCCCCCTCCCTCCTGTATAAACCCCCCACCCATGTGGGGTGGGACACAATTAGAATTGGAAACTTGATCTACGGGGTTTTGATGTGTCCTCTCCTTATAAATTGAGATCCAATCTCTCTCTCATGTGTTGGGAACTTCAACTTCATATACACCAGTAAGCTCTGCTGAATCGGATCTGACGTACGTGTGCGATCTCTCAAAGGGGTGAGACGTCTGACCCTCACTCGGTTGGATCAAGAAGGCTGGATAAGAAGGAGCAACGATATTCGCACGACTAGGTTTAGTTGTGAGAATAGTCGTTGAGCTTCATCGACATCGTTCATCAACATCTCTTCTGCTTTAACGGTGTACGCAGCTAGATCTTTGAACTTGTTGTTTACTTGTATTTTTATAGATAGATCTTGGTTGTTGCGTAGCTAGTCGAGAATTTTTTTGTTTTCCGTTGCGCAACCCTGGCCTACAGTGGTATCAGAGCGCGATCTATGCGTAGATACAAGATTGGATCTAGAGCACATGGTGTGCGGGCATGCAAGTATATTAGAATTCTTCTAATATTCATATTATTTATGATTGCTTCCCAATAAGCTATGAAGTTTTGTTTTCGGCGGTATAGTGAGACTTTCTACAGTCTTCTTCTGGCAATCCTAAGACTTTCGAGTTGCCCACGAAAAAGGATAGAATGTGGGCTGCTAATGGATCACTCGTGCTAAAAGAAGCTTTAGCAAGACCATGAACTTTTTTTCCGGGTGTAAGTGGGCTTATCCGCGTCATCTTCCTACTCGCATTTTTTTTTAATCGGGCAAGAGGCTTGCCGTTCCATTGATATAGAAGAAGTGAATTGGGCAGTTTATAAGGAAAACTGGCCGAAAACCGGATACAACAACACAAGTCGACGGCCTAAATGCCCAAGCGGCCAAGTCCGACACCCCTACCCCTGAACGCAAAAGCGGAGGCGAAACACGGAGCCGCCGCTCCGACATCCACGCTGGCCACGAGGCCACACACAGGTCGACGACGAAACCACCCAAGCAGAAAAGGCCGACACCCTCGCACCTCAACGCGACGCAGCGGAGGCGAGATTGGAGCCGCCGCGCCGGCCCCAAGGCCGCGCACCACCTCGCCGAAAACGAGAAGATCGTCGTCGCTGGCCACCAAACATCCCCACGTGTCCCTCTGACCGGCGAAAAATCTAAGACGAGGCCCCAAGGGGAATACGACGCCGAAGCGCCACCCTCGCCCGATCCATGAAGGATCTGGGGTATCCCCGAAAATTTCCAACCGGAGGAGTGGGAGCACCGCCATGACAATACCTTCAAGAAGGAAGTTTTGTCTGAGATGAGATATCCGTCGACCAAAGAGGAAAACAAGTCTTCGTCATGTATGGGCACATGGCACCGTCATTTGATCCTGTCAACCTAACCATCTAGTATAATACTCTTGTTTAACTATTTCTATATGTCACATTCAAAAATAAAAATAAAAATCTATATGTCAGTCTACCGACCGGTCAGACCATGTCAACCTGACACACGTACATAATATATAAGCGCTGAACCACCAACTGCGGGCGCGATCAGCATACAGCAAAAATGACAATGCATGCATGCCCGTCGACTTCAGCTCGTTATTACGGAATCGGGCAAAAAGACCAAGTGGTGGTGCACGGCTGTGCGTCTGCGTCTGCGTCGACTTCAGCTCGCTATCACCGAATCGGCAAAAGACCGGCCAAGTGGTGCACGGCTGCGTCTGGCTGCGTTCGATAAAATGCGTCTTTCCAAAGTCAAAACAGCGTGTCACCCTATACGCGCACCCGCTAGCTCTCGTGTATACGATCGGGGCCTAGCCTAATGTCACCAACAACGCCACGTGCGTTGGAACCTGCAAAGGATATCGTCAGTCTACCTCCAAAAGAAAAGGAGATTATCATCAGTCTGATCAGCGCGAGAGCATGCATCCCGTTCGGTCGGTAGTACCTAATCCCGTCAATCTTGCCTTGAAAACAGGACGATTTTGATAGTATCTTGCTTGTCGATCTCGTCTTCTGCCTGCCACGCGTACTTACGCACGCACGCGTAATCCTTTTTTTGTCAATGATGCACACTTAGCCAGGCAGCAAGCAAGACAGCAAAGAAAGAAATTCTTGGAGCTCTTCATGCCCCCCGAAACCTGACCTGATGACTGACCTCAACCAACTCCACCCAGCTGAGGCCCAATGATGCGCCTGCGCCCGGCCGTCCGCGCGCGGGTCGCGAGCAAGCGTACTATACGCCGTGGAAGACACAATCATGAGCTCCGTCGACTACCAGAGCAGCAGTAATCAAACGGCAACCTAGTAGTAGTACTGATGATAGTGCGAGGTGCCAGGTGCGACGTATTGTAGTACTCATCATCAGCTCCATCGATCGTCGCTGGCTACTTTGCTAGTAGTCGTAATCTGCTTAGGGCGTGTTTGGTAGGTTGGCCGAACTCAGATATTCTCAGCTCAACCTGGCTCACCTGCTTGTTCCTCGTTTGGTAGCCCGGGTCGGCTCCCCTCGGCACTGCCGGCCTCATACGGAAAAGAGCCCTGGGCACTGCCCGGTTGGGAAGCCCGAATCAAGCTTCTTAGCTCGACCAGGCTGAACTCATCCCTGCGGAGTACTGTTCTGCGTACGAGCGGCCGGACACGCCCCGGTGCCCCGCGTGAATCACTGTTCACAGGCCCCGTCGCTCCTCGTCCTCCGGTCCTCCCCGCGCCGCCGACGACCACCTTCCCGTGTGCGCCGCCCGACGACCACCTTCCTCCTCCACCCCCAAGCTGACCTCCTCCACCCCAAGATCCAGCCACCGTCCTTCTCCACCCGAGCTCCTCCGGCCACCGTCCTTCTCCTCCCGAGCTCATCCGGCCACCGTCCTCCTCCACCCCAAGCTCGTCCACCTCGAGCTCCTCCGGCCACCGTCCTCCTCCACCCCGAGCTCGTCCACCTCGAGCTCCTCCGGCCACCGTCCTCCTCCACCCCGAGCTCGTCCACCTCAAGCTCCTCCGGCTACCGTCCTCCTCCACCCCAAGCTCCTCCGGCCACGCCCCTCACGCCGAGCGGCTGCTCCTGGACGCCGACCGTCGCCTCCGCCAACTCACTATGCCTTAGACATGGGCCTGATTGCTTTTTTGTAATTTTAATCAAGGGTCCGTTTGTAAGAATTTGGTCCTATATGTAATTTCGTATTTCTGGACTTTGTGGTCAGCCTGTCCCGATGCATACTGCCACCAAACAACTTCTCATCTTAGCATGGCTCAACACATGCAATCTACCAAACACACCAACAAATCTCAGCTCAGCTTGTATAAGGTCAACCTGGCTCTGGTGGGAAACATATTCTGAACCCACACAGTCTACCAAACACACCCTTAGCTTCGTGGTGGAACCGGAAGAAACGCATCATCACGCCCAGTCGCCCCCGGGAGTCATCTTTCGATCTGGAGATGCGATCTTCTGTTCTGTTCACCATGTGGTGGCCGTACGTCCATCGGAGCGATACTCTATTCTTCAGACATTGGTCAGGCTCAGGCATATTGGAGCGGACGAGATCATCCCTGCAGTTTTGTATGCAGCATCCAAGTAAGTGGTTTTGATTAATTTGTAACGACCGACTTGCGAACTATCTACCGACTAATACGTTGGACAGATAGCATTTGAACTTCCAACAACAACAAAGCTAGCTCTGTCCATCTGTCGTCACATGGCAGGTAATCCACTTCAAATAAAAGTAATAATTTAACTTAAGACCTCTGCTTGATTCCTTGCTAGACACCTAACCCAACATGCCGAGCCCTTCCTGAACAGTCAAATCCCAGTCGTGTCGGGGTATTTTAGTAGTCGGGGATGGGAAATCAACGGGCGAAAGGACTTTTGCCGGTCGTCTACTGGCGCCATGATGCGTTTCCCTTAGGTCAGGTGGCCATTCGTTTATTCTTTTATTTTTTTGAAACGAATATTCGGTTTTCCTAACGAATAAACATGTTTCTCGAGAAAGATTTATTATTCTGGGTTTTGCAAACACGCACGCATCCCCCTGACTATCCCAATTGATGCTTCAAGGATTTTACGTATCCCCCGGAGTGAGTCTATGAATGAGGATTTTGTGGCCTGGCATCTCACCAAGTCATACACATTCAGTGTGAGATCTGCTTACTATGCCCAATGGAATGCTACGTTTGGCCAAAGAACGACTAGAAGAGATGGACAGGGTTCGGTCCGGTCTGAGAGATAGTTTGGAAATTACAAGTTTGGAAAACTCCTGTTAATACCTATAAGCTTAATATTGACGCGACTTTTTTTTCCAAATGGTTCTCTTGCAATTGGGGTTGTTCTTCGGAACACGAAGGGTGACGCTCTTGCGGGTGGGTGTTGGCCATTAACAAACATACTTGATGCAGCAACGGCTGAGGCATTAGTGTTACAGAAATGTTTGATGCTAATAGAGGAGATTGGTTGTTCACCTGTTATTATTGAAACAGACTCACTAGAACTATGTCAAGCATACAATGGAGTCATTGAAATCTGAAGCCCACATACGACTGTTTTGGCGGACTGCTTTCTGAGATCTTCCAGGATTGGATCAATTTCTGTTCAACATTGTAACCGGGAGGCTAATTCGGTGGCGCATAATTTAGCTCGTTATGCTTTTGATTTGAACTGTTCTATTTTTTGGGACTGCGACCCCCCTAGTTTTATTATTCAAGATGTAATAAACGATGTATCTTTGTTTGATGTGAAATAAAATGCGCCGGATGGCTTTCTCTCAAAGAAAAAGAAAAAAAATACGTGCATGGAGCGCTGCATTTGCTTAGAGCATCCACAGTGCGGCGCTTACATACCGACACTAGGATTGAAATCCTGGGACGGCCGACAATTACACATCAAATCCTGGCGTCAGGTACGGCTACGACATCGACGCAAACATATGCGTCTGACGTTCGCCTTATCTCCTGTAACGCCCCGACCCCGCGATTATACAGAGAGGCTATGTAACCCACAGGCTATGCTACACAATCGAAGGGCATGGAATTACCGCTCCTACGCAACACATCGATCGTGCCATAAACACTGGCATAGCTATAATGTATAAAACAGAGATCAAGACTTGTGTAACAACTGGCACAATACAGACTCTACGACACACAGAAATCATATAGCACTCATATATGAGAAAGATGCAAATTACACACAAAAGGGGTCACAGACCCAAAAGTACATCAAACGGCAGAAAATTATGTTGTCTAACAACAAGATCCAAAATATGGCCTAAGAGGCCTGCAGATAAATATCCCAGCCAGCTTGTTCCACGACGTCCCAAACTGCCACCTGGGAACCCCAAACTACTCGTCGATGTCAACGAAGAACCCACCTATCTGCTCGGTGTCGTCCTCCTCTGAAACAAGTTATAAAGGCAGTAAAAAGAGACTGAGTACGACGTACTCGCAAGTTTATTATGGCGATATAGGCCCAATGATGACGGAGGCTCTAAAGCTGTACAGTATTTATTTTGCATAAAGCTAATTTTCCTTTATAAAAGACATAAGTGACTCCAAGGCATCGACTACTCAGAATGTTTTTCGCAAGGGGATAAGGTAGTAAATTTGCTCTTCGGTTCTCATCGAACTCATAGTAACCAGAAACATCTCTCGTCTTCACCAAGGCACTCCCTCAAATCACCCTCGAGGAAATGAGCCTTTTATCACACGTTGAGTTGCAACCTTTAGCTGCCAGTTTTTAATTAGGTTAAGATTCTCTATGGTTTCGTATATCTGTTCCCAAGTCGTACATAACCGCGGACATGGCTTTCGAAAAGATTTAACCCTACAGGGGTGTACTATTTTACCCATCGGTACCGTCCGGCTCACCTAATTGGCCCTCTTCCGGGGAAGGCCGGCGAGTGGGCGCGGTTAGACCTTTACAATGCATTAGGCTTACTCAATGACCATCAGTGTGCAGAAGGACAGGTTCAGCGCCTCCAACGCCCTGCCCCGCGGCCACATCCTAAACACCACCGTCCTCGTCGTTTCCTTTCCACCCACACAACTCACGCGCAAATGGAAATAGCAAACTAGAGTACCCTTGGATACGCCCGCACAAGTTATTCAGTTAGTAAGGAGCCCATACCCCTACCAATGGAAGCACACTCATCTTGGTTCAAGAGGTAAAGAACTCGCACCTAGGGGCCAGAATGAGGCAAAACACCATCCCCGATGGCAACTCATCCAGGCCTTTAAACAATTTAATTAAGTACACTAGCATCCTCCACCTTGTCCGAACATTCCATCCATTTCATAAATCATGGAAATAAATAACGGACAACTAAGCATTATACTAAGCATGGCTAAGCATAGCTAAGCATTTAACTACAACAATAACATAATTTATCTCCGGCCAACACATAAGACCTAGGGTTCATAGGAGGGGAAGCATGTGATGGTTCGGGGAAAACATGCATTCATAGGATACTCCAGTCTTGACCAAAATTGACATAGAATCGAATGCAATATTATGGTGGATAAAATAAGTTTATAAAACAGTAGGATGCTAGATGCCAAGAAGGTTAGGTTATCTCTTGCCGTGCTGCCGGGGCGTATAGTACTGCTCGTCGGGGTAGATTGGGTTAACCTCGACTCCGGAATCTATCGATACCCAAAATAATACAAAAGAACAAATAAATCACACGAAGACAAGGTGCACTGCTCAATCACATGATGACATTTCAAATTGATGCAAAGATACCATCATTTAATTTATCTAACAAATTAAATGGAGTTCCAAATAATTAGTGCGATTATTTGGAAACAACTCCATATTTATCTTAGTGACCACATTATTTATAATTTATTACATTACAAAAGATGTGGCTTAAATATGCATGAACATGACATGAATGGATAGGTGTTGTTCTTCTGATCATTTTGGTACTTCGTTTGAAATTTTCCGATTAACGATGATGAAATGGCGATTTAAACGGTTATGCAATTTAAGTCATTTTAACCAATTCGAAAATAACATCAAAGGAAAAATTGGTTTCATGCTGTGATCTTAACATAGATAGATAGCATTTGTTTTGCTGGTCATTTTGGTATATCATTTGCAATTTTTGGATCAATATTTATCAAGTTATGATATTTCCAATTATTGATTTAAATCTGCCATTTTATTTAATTTTAATAAACAGCACCAAAATAAATTCTACAATTCTCTCAAATGACATAAGGTTGTAGTTCATTGCTTACTGAACATTTTGAGCTATTAAACATAAATTTTGAGTAAACAAAACTCAAGTTATGGATTTTCTAAATTCCAATTATATTCTGCCATTTTAGTATTTATTAAATAAAGGCAATTAAATAAATTTAATTGATCATGGCAAGGATACTAATAGATAGATATTCCTTTTCTGAGCATTTTGGTATGTTGTTTGCATTTTTCTGAGCTGTGGTTCAAAAGTTATTCAATTTCAAGTTTAATTCCAATTTCTGTCTAATTATTAATTTCAGGAAATCTGCCCGAACCGTTTTCCACCCAGTGGCTGGCTAGCCACAGCCACTGACGGCCCGGGCCCGTGGCCACGCTGGCGTCCACGCGGGCGAGGCGGCCCACGGTCAGGTTTGACCGTGGCGCATGCCAGGACCGGCACGAGCGTGGCGGTGACCGGCGGCACGGCCGTGCACCGATCCGTCGTGTGCGTGCACGCGGGAGCCCGAGAGGGGGCGCATTGCGCTCGGCACGACGTGGGGACTCTAGTGGCGGCACAAAGGACCCTATGGTCGTCGGAGGGAGGCTCCGGCGGTGAGCCATGGCGGAGGCCGACGGCGTCGAGGATGCCCGGGAGATTCGTATGCTCACCCTCGAAGCGTGGGTGGTCGCGGCGGTGAAGATGGTGTCCGGGATCGACGGCAATCGAGCTCGGAGTAGCGGTGGCCGGAGAGGAAGAAGACGGGTCGAGCTCGCGATTGGAGGCGTCCCGGCACGATTGCTTGGACGAGGAAGAAGAAGGGAAAGAGGCGGAGCTTTTGCCCCTGGCCGATCTGTTCCGGGAGGCCTCAGTCGACGGCGGCGAGCGGCGGCGTCCTCGGCTAGGTCACGGTCATGTCGTCGCTAGGTTAGGGTTTCGGATGCGGGGAAAAATGAGAGGGGGAGAGGGAGCAGAGCGTCGCGGGGGAGTTCTTTATCCTCCAGGGGGGCCAGGGAGCGAGGGGCAGCAGGGGAGGCCACGGCGACGCGGCGGCCATGGCGCCAGTGCTTTCCCTGTGGCGCCAGGGAAAGGAGAAGGAGGGGAGAGGCTGACAGGGTGGACCCACCTGTCATGATTTTAATCTTTTCCTTTTTATTTAATTCCAGTAGGGTTTACGCAATGAATTAAGGCCCTTAACTATTTTTAAAAATTCTGGAAAAATTCACAGAGCCAATATATTATATTTGGAAACCGTCATAAATTTTTTCGCCCATTTGGAAAACATTTCATGTGTTAATTAGTTTAGAATTGCTCACTTGCATTGTGGGGCTTTGTTTAATTATTTGAATTGGCAATTGCTTTAATTTTTGTAACAAACATATTCGAAGTTATTTGAACTTCCTGGACAAATATGAAAGTTCAATTTGGGTGTTGTTTGTCCAGTAATATTCACCACTCTTGATTTAATAGTTAAATCCAAAGTATTATTTCATGTGGGGCAATTTAATTATAGATGCCATGATGCAATATGGAATGCAAAAGTGGAAAAATTATTCATATTTTCTGTTACCAAAATGGGGCTTTTACAAATCTACCCCCTTACAAGAATCTCGTCCTGAGATTCTAGGCTTGAGTGAAGAAGGCGGGATATTCCTGACGAAGACTAGTTTCTCGCTCCCATGTCGCTTCTTCTTCGGAATGGTTAGACCATTGAATTTTTAGGAACTTGATGGTCTGGTTGCGGGTCTTCCTTTCGGCTTCATCCAAGATGCGAATAGGATGCTCACGGTAAGTCAAATCCTCCTGAATGTCCAATACCTCGTGATCAACCCCACGGATTGGATATTTGAAGCAACGACGGAGTTGGGAGACATGGAACACATCATGCACATCCGGGAAGTTGGAGGGTAGCTCCAACTGATAAGAGAGATCTCCTCGCTTGGCTAGGACGGTGAAAGGGCCAACATAGCGAGGCGCCAATTTGCACTTGATCCCGAAACGACGAACGCCTCGGAGGGGAGAGACTCGAAGATAGGCTTTATCACCAATTTCATAGTGAACCTCTTGATGGTGCTTGTCATAATAGCTCTTTTGCCTGGATTGAGAAATCTTGAGGTTTTCCCGAATGATATGGACTTTTTCCTCGGCCTCATTGATCACATCCGTACCGAACAGCGGCCTCTCTCCGGTTTCAGACCAATTTAGTGGAGTCCGGCATTTTCTCCCATAAAGAACCTCAAAGGGAGCCATTTGGAGGCTAGCCTGATAACTATTGTTGTAGGAGAACTCAGCGAGGGGGAGATACTTTTCCCAACCCTTACCGAAGGAGATGACACATGCCCAGAGCATGTCCTCAAGAACTTGGTTCACCCTTTGAGTTTGACCGTCAGTTTGAGGATGATAGGCTGTGCTGAAGTTGAGGCGGGTTCCGAGAGCCGTTTGGAAACTTTGCCAAAATTTGGACACAAACAGACTTCCACGGTCTGAAATGATCCGCAAAGGAACCCCATGCAAAGGAACAATCCGGGCCATATACAAGTCAGCAAGTTGGCTTGCTCGAATATCGTCACGGACCGGAAGGAAGTGGGCGACCTTGGACAAACGGTCGATGATGACCCAGATGGCATTGTTGCCCTTTTGTGACTTTGGAAAACCAGTGATGTAATCCATGCCAACTTCATCCCATTTCCACTCGGGAATGGCTATGGGGCGAAGGGTACCAGCTGGCCTTTGATGTTCAGCCTTCACTCGGCGACAGACGTCGCATTCAGCAACATATTTGGCAATTTCCCGCTTCATGCGAGTCCACCAGAATTTGTGGCGGAGGTCTTGGTACATTTTGGTGCTAATAGGATGGATGGATATGGGAGATTCATGTGCTTCTTGGAGGATTAATCCTTTGGTATTTCCACTCTTGGGCACCACAAGACGGTCGCCGAAGTAGACAACACCGGAGTCATCTATGGAGAAACACTTAGCCTTCCCACTTGCGACATTCTCCTTGATCTTGAGGATGCCAACATCATGTTGCTGGGCTGCCTTGATTTCATCCTCAAGTATGGATTTGATCTCGAGGTTAGCTAAATATCCGGAGGGAACAATCTCCAGATTCAACCGAGCAAATTCCTCATGGAGAGCAGGTTGAGCCTTTTCAACCATCAGAGTATTGCAATAAGCCTTGCGAATTAGAGCATCTGCCACGACGTTGGCCTTGCCGGGCTGATAGTTGAGGGTAACATCATAGTCTTTGATTAATTTCAACCATCTTCTCTGTCTTAGATTCAGATCCGGCTGGGAGAAGAGATACTTCAGACTTTGATGATCAGAATAGATCACGCAACGGTTGCCCAACAGGTAGGGCCTCCATTGCTTCAGAGGATGAACCACGGCAGCAAGGTCTAGGTCATGAGTTGGATAATTCTGCTCATGTGGTTTGAGTTGTCGAGAAGCATAGGCTACCACATGTCTTTCTTGCATCAAAACACAGCCCAAGCCTTGGAGTGATGCATCATAATAGACGACAAAGTCTTTGTCTGTGTCAGGAAGGACAAGCACCGGAGTGGTAGTGAGTTTGACTTGAGAGTTTGGAAGCTCTCTTCAGATTTCTCAGTCCACACAACCTGTTTGTTTTTCTTGAGGAGGTCAGTCAAATCTTCGGCTATCTTGGAAAAGCCCTCGATGAATCGGCGGTAATAACCAGCCAACCCAAGGAAGCTACGGATGTCTTTGACAGACTTGGGAGTAGGCCAATTCAGGATTGCCTAAATCTTGTCTGGTATCACCGCTAATCCAGCAGCTGACACCACATGACCGAGAAAAATGAGCTCCTTTAGCCAAAACTCACACTTGGAGAACTTGGCATAGAGGCGATGGTCTCGAAGCTTGGTCAAGACTAGTCGAAGATGCCCAGCATGCTCTTCTTCAGTTTTGGAATAGAAAAGGATGTCATCGATGTAAATAATGACGAACTTGTCGAGGTACTCGTGGAAGATGGAGTTCATTATCCTCATGAATGTAGCCGGGGCATTTGTGAGGCCAAAAAGACATGACGGTGTACTCATATAACCCATAACGGGTAGTGAAAGCCGTCTTTGGAATATCCTCCTTTCTTATTTTTATCTGATGGTAGCCTGACCTCAGATCCATCTTGGAAAATACCGTTGCACCAGCTAGTTGATCGAATATGTCAGTTATTCGAGGAATGGGATACTTGTTCTTGATGGTTACCGAATTCAGAGGACGGTAATCAACAACCAGCCGAGGAACATTTGATATCCCTTTTCTTGACAAAGATGACCGAGCAGCCCCAGGGTGAGCTACTCGGCCAAATGAATTCTTTTTCCAGCAGCTCATCAAGTTACTTTTTCAGCTCAGCCAGCTCTTCCGCTGGCATGCGGTAGGGCCTCTTGGAAATTGGGGCAGTTCCCAGAACCAATTCAATGACAAATTCCACACTTCGATCAGGTGGCATGCCAGGCAATTCTTCAGGAAAAACATCCGGGAAATCACACACCACATTCACCTCACGCAGTTCAGGCGGGGTGATACCTTCCATGAAATATAGACTGATCTCCGGAGAGAGAGGAGTGGCAGCGGACGGAGCTGCGGATGAAGGGGACCAGTAACAGACTTCCCCATAGCTTGGGTGGATCACTGTGACAGTCTTGGCAGCACAGTCCAGATTGGTCTGATACTTGTCTAACCAGTCCATGCCCAGAATAACATCCAGACCCTCTGACTTCAGGGCTATCAACTGGAACGGAAAAGGTATTGAACCTATGGAAATCTGGACCTCAAAAGTAACCCACTTGGTTTTCCAACGAGACCCTGGTGTTTTAACCACTAGCGGGGAGTCCATATTCTCAAACGGTATTTGATGGTTGTGTGCAAATGATATGGATATGAATGAATGCGATGCTCCAGAATCAAATAAAACTGAAGCTGGATATGCATTGATTCGAAGCGTACCTATGAGAACACTGGGGTCCTCTTCAACTCCTTCAGCCGAGACGTGGTTCAGTCGTCCACGGCTGACACTCGTAGCCTTGGCTGCTGGGGTGGAGGGAGCGGGTGCCTTCTCAGGACAATCCTTGGAGAAGTGGCCCGGCTGACCACAGTTGTAGCAGGTGAGCCTCGGTGGTGGTGGAGGCAGCTGAGGGCGGAAGCCACTTCCAGCCGCACCCAAGGTCGAGGTAGCTGGGCGAGGCGGAGGTGGCCTGAACCCTGAAGGCCTTGGCGCGAAGGGTGCACGAGGCACAGCACTGAAGGGCACAAAAACCCTGCACTTCTTGCCCTCAGAAGAAGAGGAGCTTTGGTTGTCCACTAGAGCTGGCCTTTTGGAAGCCTCCAGCTCCTTACTACCCTGCTCCATAGTGAGAGCCTGGTTGTAGAGCTCCTGGTAGGACTGGAACTTGAACGGCAGGAGCTCGTATCGGAGCCGCGGTGCGAGTCCCTTGCGGAACAGATACTGCTTGTCCTCATCGTTTGTCATGTCCCGGGGGGCGTAACGGGAGAGGTGGTTGAATTCACGCCCGTAAGCTTGGACGTCCATGCGTCCCTGGGTCAAGTCCAGGAACTCCCTCCTCTTGTGGTCCATGACAGGCTTGGGGATATACGCCGCACGGAAGGCGGTGCGGAACTCCGCCCAGGTGAAAACATGGCCAGCGTCGAACATCGACACATGGCTCTCTCACCAGGAGCCGGCGGCTCCATTCAGCAGGTAGGTGGTGAAGTTGACTTGTTCCGCCACCGGAACGTGCAAAGCTGCGAACTTGCGCTCGAGAGAACGGAGCCAATCATCAACATCTAGCGGCTCCTTAGCTTCAGAGAAAGTGGGAGGTTGGGACCGCAAGAACTCGGTGAGAGTGTTGCAGTCGTTGTTCCTCCTAGCCCCTGTTGAACCAACTGTTCGAGCAGATGCTCATTTCGCAGCCGGTTCTCCTCGATGGCCATCAGGACCTCCGCCATTAAGGGTGGTGGCGGTGCATCAGGATCACCGGGGTTACCACGACGGGTGGGAGACATTCTGAAGATTTGGAACAAAGACATAGTTAGTAACATCTCCGAACATTTAGGGTAGATCATTAGAATCCTTCCAGATATAGAGATTTGAGATAGCACAAGCACAAAACAGATTTAGTCAACCACGGGTGACATCACGTCATCGCGGCGATAGCAAACGGGGAAAATAACTGACTCGAGACACACTCTGGACGGTAGAACCCAACCCCGAGAACCTAAACTTCGACACCAAGCTTAAAACAAATGGAGATAAGAGATCAAAGTAGAGCGAGTTGGATGAGGAGTAAAAAGAATCCTAAGAAGGTTTTCACAACTCATTTTTAGGTTATAAATAAATTACAACTAGACTCGACATCGACCAATAGAAAGGGTTTCCTACAGGCAATCCTGCTCTGATACCAACTTGTAACGCCCCGACCCTGCGATTATACAGAGAGGCTATGTAACCCGCAGGCTATGCTACACAATCGAAGGGCATGGAATTACCGCTCCCACGCAACACATCGATCGTGCCATAAACACTGGCATAGCTATCAATGTATAAAACAGAGATCAAGACTTGTGGAACAACTGGCACATCACAGACTCTACGACCCACAGAAATCATATAGCACTCATATATGAGAAAGTTGCAAATTGCACACATAAGGGATCACAGACCCAACAGTACATCAAGCGGAAGCAAATTATGTTGTCTAACAACAAGATCCAAAATATGGCCTAAGAGGCCTGCAGATAAACATCCCAGCCAGCTTGTTCCACGACGTCCCAAGCTGCCACCTGGGAACCCCAAAAAACTCGTCGATGTCCACGAAGAACCCACCTGTCTGCTCGGTGTCGTCCTCCTCTGAAACAAGTTATAAAGGCAGTAAAGAGAGACTGGGTACGACATACTCACAAGTTTAGTAGGGCGATATAGGCCCAACGATGACGGAGGATCTAAAGCTGTATAGTATTTATTTTGCATAAAGCTAATTTTCCTTCATAAAAGACATAAGTGACTCCAAGGCATCGACTACTCAGAATGTTTTTCGAAAGGGGATAAGATAGTAAACTTGCTCTTCGGTTCTCATCGAACCCATAGTAACCAGAAACATCTCTCGTCTCCACCAAGGCACGCCCTCGAATCACCCTCGAGGAAATGAACCTTTTATCACACGTTGAGTTGCAACCTTTAGCTGCCAGTTTTCAATTAGGTTAAGATTCTCTATGGTCTCGTATATCCGTTCCCAAGTCGTCCATAACCGCGGACACGGCTTTTCGAAAAGATTTAACCCTGCAGGGGTGTACTATTTTACCCATCGGTACCGTCGGGCTCACCTAATTGGCCCTCTTCCGGGGAAGGCTGGCGAGTGGGTGCAGTTAGACCTTTACAATGCATGAGGCTTACTCAAGGACCATCAGTGTGCGGAAGGACAGGTTCAGCGCCTCCAACGCCCTGCCCCGCGGCCACATCCTAAACACCACCGTCCTCGTCGTTTCCTTTCCACCCACACAACTCACGCGCAAATGGAAATAGCAAACTAGAGGACCCTTGACAAGCCCCTCACAAATTATTCGGTCACAGGGGATTCCATATGTCCCCACCTTTGGAAGCACGCTCGATCTTGGTTCTAGAGACAAGAACTCGCACCTAGGGGCAGGAATGAGGCAAACACCATCCCCGATGGCAACTCATCCAAGCCTTTTAAGAAAATTAATTAAGTACTAACAGTAACCACCATGTCCGAACATTCCATCAACATCAATATCATGGAATTAAATCAACGGACAATATAGCATTTAACTAAGCATGGCTAAGCATAGCTAAGCATCTAAATAATACAGTTATATGTTTGTCTCCGGCCAACACATCAAGCCTATGGTTCATAGGTAGGGAGACATGGATTGGTTCGGGGAAAACATGCATTCATAGGATACTCTAGTATTGTCCAAAACTGACATTGGAATCGCATGCAATATTATGGTGGATAAAATAAGTTTATAAAACAGTAGGATGCTAGATGCCAAGAAGGTTAGGTTATCTCTTGCCTTGCTGATAGTGCTGGTCGCGCGGATCGTCGAGGTATTGTGGTGGAACCTCGACTCCTGAATCTACCGAAACACAACAATAATAGGAAACGAAATAAATAACACGAATACAAAGGTGCAATGCACACTCATGATGAGATGGTCAAATTATGCACTGAAATGGTCTTGGGCATGTCCCTCAAGTTAAATGGAACCCCTAAAATAATTATTGCAATTAACGGGTTATACCTCCATATTTAACTTAGTGAACTAAGCATTTATCCAAAATGTCCAGTACTAAAATATGAGTTCTACATGCATGATAATGACATTATTAGATAGGTATTGTTCTCCTGATCATTTTGGTACATCGTTTGCAATTTTCCGATTAACGATGACGAAATGGCGATTTAAACGGTTATGCAATTTAAATCATTTTAACCAATTCTAGAATAACATCAAGGGAAAAATTGGTTTCATGCTGTGATCTTAACATAGATAGATAGCATTTGTTTTGCTGGTCATTTTGGTATATCATTTGCAATTTTTGGATCAATAGTTATCAAGTTATGATATTTCCAATTATTGATTTAAATCTGCCATTTTACTTAATTTAAAAAAACAGCACCAAAATTAATTCTACAATTCTCTCAAATGACATAAGGTTGTAGTTCTTTGCTTACTGAACATTTTGAGCTATTAAACATAATTTTGAATAAACAAAACTCAAGTTATGCATTTTCTAATTTCCCATTATATTCTGCCATTTTAGTATTTATTAAATAAAGGCAATTAAATAAATTTAATTGATCATGGCAAGGATACTAATAGGTAGATATTCTTTTTCTAAGCATTTTGGTATATTGTTTGCATTTTTCTGAGCTGTGGTTCAAAAGTTATTCAATTTCAAAGTTTAAATTGAATTCTGCCTATTTGTTTTAATTTCAGAAAAACGGTTCGGGCGTTTTGTACCGGGTGAGGCTAGCCACGGTGACTGACGGGCGGGGCCCAAGCCACGTGGGCATCCACGTCGGCCGAAAGGCCCACGGGCAGGTTTGACCCGGAGGGGGGTGTCACGACCGGCGCGCGGTGGCGGTGACCGACGGCGCGGTCAAGCACGGAGGCGACGGCGGAGGGGCTCAGGGTTCGGGCTACTGGGCGCAAAAGAAACGCCGCTCCACGGCGAGCCAGCAACGGGCGGCGCCGCTAGCTCTAGGTCACCGGAGTGACCACGGCGACGACGGACGGCGGACGGCCGACGACGGACTACGGCGCATCTAGCGTTCTAGGGGGAGAGGAGGAAGACGGAGAAGTCCAGAAGGACGGCGTGCTCACCCTAGACGCGTGTGGGTGCTCGGTGGTGAAGGGGGAGGCCGGTGGCGATGGCAATCACGCTCGGCGGCCGGCGGACGGAGGGGAAGAAGACGAAGCCGAGCTCGCGATTGGAGGCGCCCCGGCACGATTGCCTGGACGAGGAAGAAGAGGGAGACGAGGCGAAGCTTTTGCCCCGGTTCGATCTGCTCCGGGAGGCCTCAGTCGACGGCGGCGAGCGGCGGCGTCCTCGGCTAGGTCACGGTCAAGTCGCCGCTAGGGTTAGGGTTTCGGGTGCGGGGGAAAATGAGGGGGAGAGAGAGCAGGGCGTCGCGGGGGGCTTCTTATCCTCCATGGGGGGGAGGGCGCGAGGGGGCAGCAGGGGAGGCCACGGCGACGCGGCGCCAGTGCTTTCCCTGTGGCACCAGGGAAAGGAGGAGGAGGGGAGAGGCTGACAGGGTGGACCCACCTATCATAGTTTTATTATTTTCCTTTTTATTTAATTTCAGCAGGGTTTAGGCAATTAATTCAGGCCCTTAAACATTTTTAGAAATTCTGAAAAATTCACAGAGCCAATATATTATATTTGGAAGCTGTCATAAAAATCTCAACCCATTTGGAAAACATTTCATGTATTAATTATTTTAGAATTGCTCATTTGCATTTTGGCTTTATTTAATTATTTGAATTGGCTATTGCTTTAATTTTTGCAACAAACATATTTGCATGTATTAGAACTTCCTGGACAAATATGCAAGCTCAATTTGAATTTGGTTTGTCCAATAATATTCACCATCATTGATTTATCAATTGTTGCTTTAACATTATTTCATGTTGAGCAATTTAAATATGGATGCCATGATGCAATGTTGCAAAGCAAAACGTGAAAATTTGGCCCATATTTTAGGGTATCAAACTGGGGCTGTTACATCTCCTTGAAGCCTGGGGTTGCGGGACAGAGCAATGATACCGTTTTGGCTCCTGAAATAAGCGTTCAACATTGCGAAGCAAAACGCTTCGCTACGTATTTTAACTCGTGCGATTTATTTTTAATACGTAAGCGTCTAATTAAGCGTCGTGGCATTGTGGATGCTCTTACCCACCTCCCTCCGTTCAAATTTACTTCTCGTCAGTTTTGACTTCAACACACGGTGTAGTTGATTATTGATTTTTAGGAAACGAAAAAAACAAATAGCTCCTAATGAAATATATCAATATGAAAAGATTAATAATATCATATTTTATGTTATATATACAAAATAATTTGCTATTCGTCAGTTTTGACTTTTAAACGCGGTGTAGTCGATTATTGATTTTTAAGAAACACAAAAAACAAATAGCCCCAAATGAAATACATCAGTATGAAAAAAAAAATCATCTTTTATGTTATATACAAAATAATTTAAAAATTATTCAACCCCAAACTATCCACAGAACTAACAAGTAAATCTGAAATGTTGTGATATTTTACATAGACGTTCGTTATTCATACTTTTTTTTATGTTTTATTACTACAATCTCCATTCACAATTATATTACGGCACGGGTTTAGTCGAAATCAAACTTTGTAAAATTTAACTAGATATATAGGGAAAAAAATATCAACAGCTACACTACTAGGGTTGTTTGACTTGAACGAAACGCTCTGATATAGTGAGTGCAACTGCCATAAGCTTTTCTCGTCTCACTCGCAAAAAAAAAGGAGCTTTGTTTGGTCCTCTGTTCGTATTCGGTGGCTACGTACGCAGAAATATCAGACCAACTAACCAGACTATAACCTAAAGCTGTCCTCCCCCATTCCAATCGCGGCGTGATCAGGTGGGGGCTTGCTAAGGGTGGGCACAAAAAAACGAACCTGAACAACGAACCCAAAAAGACCGAGACCGAAACCGTAATGACCGAAAATTAAAAGACCGAATTAAATTCGGTCCTAGAAACTCAAAGACCGAATTAAATATGGTCTATTCGGTCCTCACCATCAGGAGACCGAATTACCCATTATGACCGAAGATTTTAATTCACGAAGGATTAATGCTCACGCATGTCAGATTATGCTCTGCTTGTTTTGCTTCTCTCATACTAGGGCACCTATTTTGTATGGATGCATGCATAGAACGCATGCACGGAGATCATGCTCGTTTTGTACAGAGAAAAACAAGGCAAAATTTGTATGGAATGCTCACTGTCCAGAAACTTTCTATCATATATTCATGTGTGCACTTGTTGTTGTGATATGTGTGAGACCATGTGAAATTATGTGTGCATTTATTTGTCAAGTGACGACTTTTGCTACTCGTTTTGTATATAATTGTGTTGTTTGAAATCTGAAAATATAATTAAACTGGTGTCACATTTCTCTATTTGGTCTATATGGTCATGACCGAAGACCGAACCGAAAAGACCGAAGACCGAATACTGATAGACCGAAAAGACCGAAGATAATTTGGGTAGCATTTCTAGATAACCGAAATATTTCAAGACCGAATACACAAGACCGAGCAAACCGAACAGACTGAACACCCACCCATAGGGCTTGCAAACAGGGACATGTATAAGCATGCATGGCGTCAGAACCGGGGAGACGGTCCACCACATCCTCCGCTGACAAATAAACCTCTCCGATTTTGTTGGGTTGCTGCGAGGATCTTGTACCCAGCGCAACCACCCCCCCCTGACCCTAACGGCCCCAACCCCGACGCGCCCGCCCCGCCTTTTTCTATGTATCTTTTATTTAAATTTAAACTGCGGGAGAGGGTGAGCAAGACGGCGAGTAATCCATTTTCCTGGTCTGTTGTTGTTGTTGTTGTTAACTTTTGTTTTCTCCTTCTCCAGAAGACAAATTTCTTCGTTCTCTAGGGGACCGAGCAAGCAAAAGCATCATCATCTCTCTTCCTAGAAAAGAAAAAAAGAGATGTAATCACCAACCTTTACCACCTTTGATCCCATTGCCTTTACCTTTCTTCGCCTCTAGCTTCTTTTAATTTCCCCCTTTATTCCCTCCCTAGTTGCTACTCCTGCTGCTTTGCGAGCATTGCTCACACTCGGCTCCGCTCACACACGGCATCATCGCCATTGCACCAGGAACGCACGTATCCATGAAGGAGTTCTCCTACGAGGAGATCGAGGCGGCGACGGGCGCCTTCGCGGCCAAGAACGTCGTCGGGAAGGGCAGCCACGGCTGCGTGTACCGGGCCAGGCTCTCCACTGGCCGCAGGACGGCCGTCACCGTCGCCGTCAAGAGGGCGTCGCACCCGCAGGGGGAGGCCAAGCTCGCCAACGAGATCGCCGTGCTCACGGCCTCGCGCCACTGCCCGGGGCTCGTCACCCTCCTCGGCGTCGCGGCGCCGGCTCCCCCTTCGGGGAAGCAGCCGCCGCTGCTCGTCATGGAGTTCATGCCCAACGGCTCGCTCCACGACCTCCTGCACCGGTCCCCTCGCCCGCCGCCCTGGCCGCGCCGCGTGGAGATCGCGCTCGACGTGGCGCGGGCCCTAAGCGCGCTGCACGACGGGCACGGCGCCGCCGCGCCCCGCCGCGTCATCATACACCGGGACGTCAAGACGGCCAACATCCTGCTCGCCCGCGACGGCCGCGCCCGCCTCGCCGACTTCAGCCTCGCGGTCAGGGTCGACGCCGCGACAGCCGCGCATCATCCGGCGCCCGCCGGCACGATGGGGTACCTGGACCCGACCTACACGGAGCCCGGGCGGCTGGGCCCGGAGAGCGACGTGTTCAGCTTCGGCGTGGTGCTCCTGGAGCTAGTGAGCGGGCGCAAGGTGATGGACGTGAACGCCTCCCCGTCCTCCATCGTGGCGTGGGCGGTGCCGCTCATCGGCGCCGGCCTGGCGCGCCAGGTCTTCGACGGGAGGGTGGCCGCGCCCGCTCCCGGCGCCCACTCCGAGGCCTCGATCGCACGGGTCCTGGCCGTGGCCGCCCGGTGCGTGTCCGATACCGTGGAGCGCCGGCCTGCCATGGCGGAGGTGGCGTCCGAGCTGCGCGGCGCCCTCGAGAGCGCCGGGTGGCACCGCCGCCGGCGCCGCGGGATGGACGTCGTGGAGAGGGTGTACAGGCGCGTCGCGTCGTGGGGAACACGGCTGCGCGTCAAGACGACGAGGAGGAGCAAGGTGGAGTGCACCGAGCTGTCGTCGGAGGGGATCAGCAGCCTCGCCGACTCGTGCACTCTACCGTCGCGTTCCAACAGCATGCGACTCAGATAGCTAGGCTGACCGTGCAAAACGGAACGTGCGTTTTTCTCTTTCCATTTCACAAGAATTGAATTGTTTTCGCGTGATCGAATTTACAGAATTTGCTCATGTTAGTTAGGCTATTCTCGGATCAGTTAATTTACTAGTGCTTGATCATCGTAGTGCGACTGTTTGCTTGGTTATGTACATATAAATATGTATATGTTGCTGTCGAAGAGATAGAGTAACTTGTAAGGAGAAACTACCCCCATGTTTGAATCTCCGTGCTCCCTTGATATATAGATTCGACTTACAACAATTGGTCATTCAGTTCTTCGTTTGTATCTTTCTTTTTTTTGCAGAGAATTCTTCTATAGAAGTAGGGGTTTAATAGCCAGGAAATCCCCTTTCACTCATAGGAGCATATACTCCTACTGCCCAAAGCACATTTTAAAATGTCAAAAAATTGAAAGGAAAACAATTGGGTATACATCGGGACATACTATGTTCACACAAAGTTTCGAGAAAAATACATTTTTTGTGCCATGTGTAAAAAGATAAAAATCGGACATGGTGGCTCACCTAATTTGGAAAGAGATACATGGGAGGGCGCTTGCCCATTCCTAGGATCCCGGAGGCTAGCTGTACGATTTGTGGCTTGAGATGTGATTCTCGTAATTATTTTCTCTAGCTTTTGGTCACTAAAAAACTTCTGTACGAAAAACCTCTATTCTATCTAATCGGACGGCAGGCTCGATTACCTTAAGCCTAAAAAAAGATTAAAAGAATTCGAGTGAAAAGTTATTATGGAGCACCAAAATTTGTCTTCTTTACACAATTTAGAATAAAATTCTTTTTGCATGTGAAACTTTGTATGCAAACATGAAATGTACGGATGTGCACCCAGTAAAGATTTTTTTATATCATTTTAAATGGCTTTAAAATACATTTTCTATACAGGGAACATCTGCTCCTATGGGTCAAAGCAACGCCTTCTTCAATAGTAATTGACAAAAGTAGCTAAATTAATTGGAGAGAGGCGATTTGGAGGCTCTCCAAGGAGCACGTTTTTTTAAACTACATTTTGAAATTTCAAAAATTTCGACAAAAATTCGGTAATTATATAATCTATAAGTGTGCAAAAAAAAAATCAATCCAAAATTCGTTGTATTCTAAATTAGGGGAAAATGAAAAAATAGGTGGATCCGGGTCGGTGAACAATATACATTTAGAAAACTTGAAATTTTATCAAATTTGTTATTTTTGTGTAGCCTACAATAATATATGTTTTTCATTGAGATTTGCACATTAGTAGAGTTCGACATTATATACAACTAAGATTTTGTTTTTCAGAACTTAAAAATACAGATTGTGATTTTTTTTAAAAGGGGGCTCTTTGGATCTCTCTATTTGCACTTTCCGCATAAACCGGAACTATCTGGCTAGCTGGGGTAGTACATTTCAAACTACTTAACTACTCACTGAACTTATAGATAGGAAGCTGAGAAATTTGGCACGGGTAGCTCATGGATTCAGGTTAACCCAGGGTTGAGCAGTAGTAGATAGACTTTTGCTTTAGCCACGAGATGGTCATTATTTTGCTCCAACAGCACGCACTGTACACATACTGTACATGTGTAACTAAAAGCTGGCCCCATGCAGTTCTTGATCTGATACCGTGATACGCGAGCAAAGTTGATGGATGACGTGCGGAAGTTAATATAAGTTTGATCAATGCACTGGCAACCCATAAAAGTTTGCACATTACATGATCCTGCTGCGAATCTACTTTTCTTATGCGCGCTGCTTTCTCTTTCTTTCTACTCCATTTTTCGACTTTTTATCATTTTCTTTTACCTAGCTAGCTAGCGAAAGAGAGAGATGGGTAGATGCACATGCACGCCACCGTTTACAGATGAGAAATGGCGCTTGAAATATTGGCGACTTCCTTGTGTGGATTAAGGATGTAATTAATGAAATGCATAGAATGATAGAACGTCATTTTACTGGTCAACCCTTCAGAATTATGTTTGTTTTTTGTGTGTGATCAGAGCAGAGGGGATTGTTCTAGAGAAGATCGAACTAAATAGAGAAGAATGAAACTTGTTTTCACGGGAAAAGAGGAGAATGGGACTTACAAATAAGTTCAATAATCAATACTATGATTGAAGAAAACACTGAAAACGAGCGAGTAAAACGTTTTCCCTCCTCCTTCCTTTTTTAGAATTTTTTTTAGCAAGCCTTCCGTGGAGGTGCATCTTATCTTGTTTGAATAATCCATTCAAGTCAGTAATTCGTTTGTTTGTCCAAGTCTGAAAAGTTATTTTCATTTGTTGGAGAGAAAAAACAGAACAGTTGGGGACTTCTTAATTAGAAGATTCAGTCGACAGGACATAGTCGATTTGACACATTCCTCGTTGAATAATCGTTGCTCGAGATTTGTTCTGCTCTTTTTGTACGCAGGAAAAATCAGAAACTGTCGTTTTCCAGCAACCGTTCTTTGAAAACAGGAGAACCAATTGCGAATTCCAGCATTGCCTTTTCCTTTTCCAGTTTAATACAGGTGACGGGATTTTTAAATCATGGGCTGCTACAGGGACAGAAGAACCATACTAAATCGTTGGAGAATGTATAAAATAAATTGCACGGATCGATCTTTGCAGAAAGAGAACAGAGGGCAAGAAGGGAAGGGAAGCAAAGTATGACGAAGGCAGGGAAAATCGAACTTTCGACCAAATGTGCAATCATGAGACCTGCAGTTCACTGTTCAGACATAGACTATATGTCACGGACCTGACCGGACAACAGCTACCTACGAAGAGAACTAGAGAAGCGGGAGGGAGAAAGAAGCTCTGAAGAAAGGATCACACGCTGAAGAAACGTAGCAACATCTTATCAAGAGGAAAAGAAGGCGGACCGCGCGATTTAGCATGTGTTTGGTTGCTGACCAAATAAGGGATGGGATGAGATCATTCTTTGTTTTTCATTGGGTTAATTGCCACCAAGGGGGAATATTTCTTGAAAAGGGGATCAATTGGTTCGTCAAAATGTCCAATGTTCTTCATATTCTTCATATTTCTTCGTTTGTAGGATTCGAACAAAGAATGTCCAATGTTCATTCAACGTCACAAGCGCGAGATAGTCTGCATCCTAGAGCAGATACACAAGGTTTAAGGGAAGAAAAATATCCAGCTTCTTGTCTACTGTAGGTCGTAACACGTGGTGTCACTGCGTTAATGCTCCGTCCTGCCGCTTCTTCTAGTGTAGAACGGTCTGAAGGTGAACGTAAGACCAATAACAGTGAACACGTTCAGCATGAAGAACACCAGCTGGTCGCCTGTAAGATTAATTCACAGCGGGTATCAGCACGAACTAGAACTTTATTACTTTACATCGTATTGACAGCAGAAAATCTTTCAATGTTGAACGCAAGCTTAATCTTCCTACAAAAGACATACTCTAGGAGGATAGAAAAAATTGTAGATGCAACAGAAAAGTTCAAAATATTAAATACCTGGAAGAAATGGAGATGTTTGACGCTTTTGAGCCCATGAGAATCTACAAGTAAAAATGCAATTAACATGATAAGGTGGAGTGCATTTTTTCCTGAAGAAAATGTAATAAAGAAAACGTGCACAGGGTTTGCTTTGTCAACGAACTGGGCGTCTGGGCCACGAAAAATAAATACAACTATTTGGGGAACTGAGATAATTACTGTTTACAATAGAAAATATTTGGGCAGCTACAACGCCTGCTCTGGAACTAATCTGGACAATGTTGTGAAGTGATATATTTTCCCCTATGTGGTTGCAATACTTGGTATGTAATAATCTGGAGCATGGATACTTACATAATTCCTGCAATAGCTGGAGCTATAGTTTTAGAGATGGACATTAATGTTACAGAAAGGCCATTGGCTGAAGCTCTTAGGTCCTGACTCTGTTATGTGTACCCCAAGGTTAGAGATATTACCAAACTTCGTAGGAATGGATGAAAGACAGCTATTCATTTTACCCACTTATTACGAATATCGTGAACTTACCACAGAATCATTCATTAAAATGCTGAACACAGTCATGGTAGTTACCTGAAATATTTTTGAGAGCACGAGTAAATTTTTGCAGGAAATAATAATGGCTGTCTTGAATTGAAATATATAAGTGTACAAGCATAACATCTTAGTGATCGGTGCGATAAGCAGAGAAACGAAGTATTTGTCAAAATATGAATAACTAGTAGCATGTCCGTATTCGCATTGCTGCTATTCTCTACTGACAAAGAAAAGGTGTTCAGAAACAATATATGTGGTTATGCTTAGCCAACACCAATATAAATAGATCAGGCTCGAAAATATGACTCGAATTTTTTTTTTAAATGAACTAATAGCATGCCGAAACTTGAAGAATTGTTCCCCACAACAAAATTGTAAGATCTCTGCACTCACCGCGAAAGAATTCTTCAGAAAAGACGCAAAATTTACTGCCAACTGAAGAGTGAACCCTGATAATGCAGGCATAAATGGATAGCTCGAAAGAAGAGGTATTGTCAGCAGCTGTGCAACAGAATATCTAATGAGTTTAACCGTTACAATATAACTTGGCTGATCAAACACGCAATAAATAGTCTTACCGCAATTGCACGGACTAACGTGATGGGGTCTATAGATTTTGCAACCGATGGATAAATCAAAATTTGATATATTAGGAGTAGGAGACCTGACAAAAAGTACAGTCAATACACAAAACTTTGCATGCAACCATATAGCGCACAACGCTAAGACATGATCTGCTGAGTTCCCAGTGAATTCTCCTGATCACACATTTAATACAAATCATGGTTCCAGTGTGTCTTAGTTCTTCAAATTAAGGATATATTTAAGTTATGTCAAACTAGATAAATCTGTATCATTAGTTTCAGTGCCATCTGTCAAGCTTTATGCACTAGCCAATAATCCCAACTGATGGAAAGGTCCAGTGCAATACACATATATTGCAACAACCCCTCTCACGTGTGACTCGGAGAGGCCAACACATGCAAACGGAAGAGAGCGACGGCGCGCGAGTCTAGTATTTCTCAAGAGGTCTATACATGGACACAAGGGGGCTACCAACAATTTTTAATAAATTGCGTAAATCAGGACACGAACTCGAGACCCTAAGCTCGATACCATGTCAAACTTCATGCATTAGCCAACCTAACTAAAAATCCGAACTGATGAAAAGATCTGTGCGATCCACATATATTGTAACACCATCAACAAGAAAAAAATATGTATCCAACTTATATTTTATACGCAAGTTAAGATATATCATATGTGCCAGTACAAATTATGGCTTAGAAAAATGCCACTGAAAGCTTGATGTCGTATATTTCCTGACAAGAAAGTTTGGGTTCATATGTATATTCCACTGCTCACTCGCTCTAATCGGTCAGAACTTCAGATGTCATTTGCAGTGACATATATGTAAGTTTCTCTTCATAGGAACATTCATTGCCATATGAATAGTCATATTACAAGGGGCTAGAGCTATCCATGGATCCTCTATCTCAGAGACTTCAATGGTGTTCAAAATTTTCAAGTCTCAGTGAGTAAATCAATGGGCCATGAGCTGTAAATTCACAATTCCTTGTGTTTTCTGTCAAATACCTGAGAGTGAGAGGACACTACCCACATCTTGAGAAGAAAAGCTTAGCCCACCATATTTTCTGTCACTGACAGCCCAAAGAGAAAATACCTGCAGTTTATGTCTTCCCAGAATGAAATCCAGTAATAATAATGGCAATGTAAGCAATTCAAATATTAAGATGCTTCATAGCCATGGAAGTATATCTAAATGATACACACATTACCTCTGCATAAGCCAAGTCCTGGAGAGAGAAAATGCAATATACAGTAATAGCGGACATCAATGGCCAGTTTGTGAACAAACTGAGACATCCACCACCATGTTGTTCAGCACTTGTATCAGAAAGAGATTCTTCGACAGCTTCAATTGAATTATTTAAAATTGTGTCTTCAGTATGTTTATGCAAAGTTTCCTGCAGCATTGTAGACACGTTCGTACAGGTGAGTTCGTGTGTGCTATGTCAATGTTATGTGGGGCTCCACATACCACCGTCGGTCCAAGCCCAGGCCCACAGGGCATGTTGTAGTCCAGAGATGAGAGGTTGGACTACGGGATTAATTAGGCCTCAAGTTGATGCTTTCCATCAAGAGTTTTGTATGTAGACTACACAATACCTACCCCTAGTTCATGTTTCGAGATACACTTATAATTAGCGGACTTCTTCATGCCCCACACTAGATCCACAACGCGGATTGACTCGCTGTTGTTGATTCACCATGCATTCGAAGGGGGTAGCTGTATATACTTTCCATGTATTAGTCGTGTATTATCCCTAGTGCAAAAAAAAATTCTCATATTTACCACACTTGTATGTGTCTATATATAATATATATTGGCCTATGGCCACATCGAAGTATGAGTTGCATATTTCCTCACACATACCACAGTAAGGCTTTGTGCCAGAGGAGTTGCGGGGATACACATACACAAACATGAAATGCCTTAACATACCATTATCATTGATCGAGTATGTACCCTAACTCTACTCCTATCATTCGCCGAGTGCCTAGGCAAGACATTATGGCACTGCAATTGTATCTAGTGCTGATACAAAACAGAAAAATATCATGTTATCAACATTTTCAACACGTAATATTTTGTTGATCAACACCAAGATATATGATTTCAGTATCAAAGACATGATTCCCTTTCATTAGAGTTATCGAAGTGAAAGCAAACTCACCGGAAGCCAGAAGCAAGCAATTAAGCAGCAACAGCAAGGAATGATATACAAAGGCATGGGAGAAAATACGGAAACCTAAAACAGTGCATGTTTTAAACAGAATTATAATCCCAGAATAAAGCGATATCAAAAGGATACACAAAAAGGGAAAATGCTAAGGAGGATTCACAAACAAAATGCTTACCTCCCAAATATGGAGCTACTAGAGAATATATCTGGATATTTATCTGCAGGCTGCAATCCACAAGAAAAATTAGCTAACAAGGCTTCTGACAATTTCATAATCACAAATGTAGCATAGCAATATAATGATTAATATAATTAACCTCAATCATTCACGTTTTAGCAAAATTTAAATAAGAGGGTACTTTTGTCATATGTTGCGGTAAGGTATATAATCTTTAGGTTTGCATGCGAGTTCAAGTAAATCATGATCAGAATAAATGAAAAATCATAGTTAAAACAGAGTTCGATGACAATACACAATTAGTGTTCTGCAAATATATAAAATTATCTACATATATTACCTGTGCAAGATAACCACCAATGGCTGGTCCAACAATAAGGCCTATGCCACGTGAGGAGGTGATCTGATGCAATAGTGAAATTATATCATGACCCAATAAAGTTGGGACTTGGGAATAATAGAAGAATTTGAAATAGCATCATACAAGTGATAATGTCAGGTGACCGTGTTCTTTCCGGCATACTTCTGTAGCATAAGCCTGAACATACAAATAAGTCAAACACGATTTAACACAGTGATACGTTTCATTTTATGCCATGATAATCACCGCCGTCACACTGATGACTTCCATCTTGTGAATTCATTTCGTTTTATTGGAGTGACCATGAGTGGTCCTTATACTACTCTGAGAAATGCGAAACAAGTGCGAATACTATCTGGTGTTGCAGCCATTCCAGTTATAAAGACTTCAATCACTATAACAAAACAACCTTCGCTGAAAACAGGCTAACAATGTAAACACAGTGTGCATCATACAACAACCAAACATGTGAACCATCATTCTCCCATGAAAGAAACCCAGAAAATAAGGTCCAATGGATAAGAGTATTACTTGGAGTATTTGAGCAGCTAATCAACAAAGTGTTGATGTATGATCATGTTAGAATTAATAAGGTCTCGTGACAATCCCGCTGATTATGAACAACGTGGGTTCTTGTTACCATGATTGAAGTTTACTCAAGCTTGGGGTGTGTTAAACTTTAGTCCAAGACGAACCCGCTGATTATGACAAAATTGGGTTCTTGTTACTATAATTGAGGTTTACTCAACCTTGGGGTGTGTTAAACTTTAGTCCAAGAAACTTCCAGCGCAAAATGGATATTTAATTGCTGAAGGAGATTGTGTTTATTGTTAAGGATTCTTCATAGCAGATTAGGTTTCACGAAATAAATTACATGCACCACCTATATATACATCTTGTATGCCTAACGGGTGGGTTGACGCCTCATTGTTAATCCCTGCATTTGCAAACACTCTCCTGAGACAGTGAAGAGCACCGCCACACGCCCGTGATTTTTCCGCAAGGGTTTTTGATATGAAAATCTGATGTCTCAAGTCAATCTACTTTAAGTTATAAGAACATGATGGAAGGTTCTAGTACCTGAAAGGAAAGCACTCTATACGTACTTTTACATACCTTAACTGGTCCAAGCATACCAGACACAGCCCAAGCAGACCTCTTGTGGTTAATGCCATCCAGTAACTTGAGCTGAGTCCAAAGAGCGTATTGAATATAATTCTGAAATATATGATAAAACATGCTTAAATTCTAGGTTCATCTGTCAAAATACACCGAAGAAAACTCAGCAGACTAAGCTTGTTGAAAGAATATCCTTACACGGAGAAAAGGGTAATTACAAGAACTGGTTTCCTCCCGTACTTATCAGCCACAACTCCCCATATTACAGAGGTTAGTGCTCTCCCAAACATATACGAAGCTCCTTCATTAATAGAAAAGGCACCATAAGTTTACCATTATAGATAAAGCTGCGCCGCTGAGGCATACCCGGATACCCCTTATACATTACAATGTCCCTATGCATCTAAGTTAAAGTGTTTCAGAAGATTAACACAAAAGAGGAATTGTTTTGAAAGAAAACTCACCAACAAAACCAGCATAAAATCCATATCTCTTTTCTATTTTAGCAACGTGCAGGTCCCCTTATCTGCATAATATCCCAGTGATGACAATCGATAACAAATTAACGAAAATTGCGACATTAGCGATGATAGGCTACTTGAAGAGAATTTTTTTTTTTTATCTATAGGAATGTTGTTGGGTAATGGACGGAAAAAAATACAGTAGTAAACAACAAAACTATGAGAAGAACAAAGCTTTGTTTCCACCACATGTCATATATCTCATGCAAAGCATATATCATTGCTCGACATCTAGAGCACTGAAAATTTGATACTACTTGTAACTCTTCTCCTATTATCATGAAACAAAAGGGCAATCATATTGCATGTTTTGAAAGTAAAGTGAAGTAACATTGCTCACCATAAAGTACAAGAAGGGAAACAAGGACTGTATCGGCAAGGCTGCAAAATGCAATATAAAAATATCAATTCCTGATGAATAACGTGAGAGTAATTTGTTAAGTCTCAAATGAGCGTCAGAGTAACAAAAGAGTCCTCCAAGTCTCAGGCAGGAATACCTGGTAAGAAAATAGCAAATAGAAACATCATCAATATAAAAGTAGCATTCTGGCGCACAATGACAACAATACCCAGAACTAGTACCAATAGTAACTAACTTCTCTTGTCTCTGTCTGGGTAATTATTTCCAAAGACAACAGAACAAACCCAAATTTGGTATGTCCACTAATGGAGCTCATTGCAACAACCATTTGCCGTAATAAGATTACAAGAGCAGGAGTGTCTTTTCAATTCAAAGCGTCAGGCGATGCAATGGTCCCAGAAATTGTTTAAAGAGATTCGAGGGAACAAATGCATAGAAACAAGTCAGATAAAGGTTTCACTATTAGCGCGGCCGTAATAAGATAGCAGGAGTGTCTTTTCAATTCAAAGACGTCAGATGCAAGGTCCTAGAAATTGTTTAAAAAGATTTGAAGAGTTGGTCCCGGAATCCAAGCTTGCAGGTGAGAGCTGACAGGAAAGATACAAACATCCGGATAGCAGACAACTTTTGAGTCGACCACACTCCCGTGGCCCGTGCTTTTTTTTTTTTGAAAAAGGGGGCAATATATTAAAGAAAGAGTACCCGCCGAAGCGATTTGATGCTCACAGCAACATGAACAAATCACCATTGACGGCACCTATATTGCGTGTAATGACTCTCCAAAGCGACGCCTTTAAGACGTTAACAGTGCACCAGCGCTTCCAAAAAGTCAGAGCATGGGCTTTCACCTCGAAGAGGTCCGATTTTCAGACAATGTCTTTAACAAGGAAACAACTAGCCGCCATTGCTAGGTATAATCAATGAATGAAGGCGAGACCTAAGGTTTTCATCCGGAAAGTGAGACGCGGAGCTCAAAGAGCACCACCAAGAACGAAATCTGCCCCCACTTGCCCAGCTGCTGCAATTCGCCGATCGTCCGGCCCATTGTCATCACGTGCACGGTCTGCAAACCGCATGCACACAATGAGCAGCGGATGACTGCCCGTACTGTCACGTCAGAAGTTAAGAAATACTAGTAGTGAAGATGTTTGGAACCAAATCTGCACTCTTCGAGCCAAACCTGCCTGCGTGCTTCAGCCAAAGCTAAGCAGATGGAGAACAATGAGAAGCTGATACGCGGATATCGGTAGTATATGGTCCACACGCGGCACAAATCAATCACGAGAAACGCAACAATTAACCAGCATTAGAAAGGAAAAACATAAGCTAGAAAAAAAGCGGTCAGTCCAGCTGATTAAACTGTTCGTAGCAAGCGAAAGGGAGCAGAAATAACGGTGTCATATCCTAGCATGATATCGCCGGCAATAGTACTTAAAAGAAACAGAAATCAAGTTGAAGTGAAGAAACAGGGGATGGGAAGGAGCGGCGATCGATCACGCACAGGAGCAGATGGTAACGAGCCACAAGCAGGAGACCTCCGTGAAGGGGAACCCCTCCTCCTCCTCCTTCCTCCTGTCCACTCTGCACCCGGGACAGTTGGGGTGGTACCGCGCTCTCTTCTTCAGCAGCGGCTCGGCTGCCCCTGCCCGGCCTCCGCTCGCATCATCGCCCATCTCCCTCGCCTGCCCAGTGCCCAGTGCCCACCCCGCCCCAGGATACTATTAAGACGGAGGGAGGAGGAAAGGCCCCGGCCTCGAGGAGGCGAGGAATCTTGGTGCACGGCGCGACCTGCTTTGCTCGCCGCCGTTTTCTTTGGCTTTCCGTGCGGACCGACGCGGGGAGGAGCATCTCCAACCGGACTTGCTATTTTGTCCCATACAAACGTGCCGCTATATTTTGAGAGGCAAATCATTCGAGTTCGAGCGTTTTATATTAAACTTGGCTCAGCTTGTACTAAAATTCAATCGAGTTCTGACTGAGTCCATTTAAAGATCGATCTGTAAAATTAACTTATAGTGGACTTGTAACGATCTCGAGTGGATCTCAAGATAGTTAAAAAAATTAAATTCCTATATTCAAAGGCAGTTAATCAATTTTTCCCTCGCGTCGCCACTGAAAGATGTATTGCGGAATATTATTGATTGATATTGGGTGGATTGGTGATTACAATAAGCCACGGTGGGCTGTTTATATAGGTGAAAATACTTGGGGGCTAAGGAAACCTAAAAGAGATAGACTAGGATTACAACTCTTTAAACTACCAAAACCTAAACCGTAATATACTCTAACACCCCCCGCAGTCGGATCGGTAGTGACGCGAACAACAGGAGCGTCGCGGACGGTCTGACTGGAGCATAATCCGAAGTCGTGAACTGGAGAAGGAGCCGAGATGATAGCCCTTGATGTCGATGTCGGTGTCGATGTAGCCGAGGGTGTGGGCACTGTAGTCGTGGTCGTTGTTGCCGTGCGTGATGTAGTCGTCGTTGAGGAAGTTGGTGATGTTGTTGGTGTGGTGGTCGATGTCATCGTTGTGCCGGGGAAGTTGTCGTTGTTGTTTGTTGAAGTAGATGTAGACGTAGAAGAGGTAGGCGACACGCCTTACCGAGCTTTCCAAACTCGGGAGAGTGTCGGGGACGAAGGCACGCGTCGATGTTGCCAATACCGGACGTGCGAAGACAGGGACCATCAGGAACCTTGTGAGCCAGAGTCGGTTGGAGGAGCAAAGTAGATTCTCCGTTTGACGGTCGGTATCCGTCGTTTGTTTTCGGAGTAGACGAAGTGGATGCAAGAAGAAAAGTTAGCATAAAAAAATTGCGACTCTGGCGGCGAGGTCGTGGTGGACGAAGACGACGTTTGTGTTGTTGGAGTAGATTGAAGTTGCAGAAGTAGTAGATGTCAGGGATTTAACCCGGATTCGGCGAAGAAGATCCCGTTTGGCGTTGACGTTGACCATGATCGGTGATGGCGGCGATGATGCAGCGATGTTGGTGTAGATGGTTGTCGGCGATGATGACCACGGTGATGTTGGTGCAGCCCGATGTTGACGGCGAGGCGCGTACTCGGTTGACGTTGTCGAAGACGAACCGGCTTGGTGGAGATGCGTGGACGATGCAGTCGGCGATGTAGCGTGGAGGTGTTGCCGGCGAAGAGTCGACAACTTGTCGGAGTAGAGGCGCGCGATGACGACGAGTGGCGGTGGGCGACGCAATCCGATCTATGATCGGCGAAAGAAGAAGAAACGTCAGTCAAGTGACGGGCGAGAAATTTTGACGAACTAGTTGAGCAAGATCTAATCTACGAGTTGGGCTGCCCCCGGCGGAGAAGATCTCCCCGGGGGCAACGCGGCGGAAGCGGTGGCTAAAACCTAGGCTGAGGAACGAAACTGCTCTGATACCATGATGGAAGATGTGTTGCGGAATATTATTGATTGATATTGGGTGGATTGGTGATCCATGCTAGTTTTGTGATGTTGTCACATGTTTTTACTATCATCTTACATCATTTTTATGCATTTTGTCGGACTAACCTATTGACAAGATGCCCAGTGCCAGTTCCCTGTTTTTGTCATGTTTTTGCTGCAGAAAGTTACTTCTGGAAATATTCTCGGAATTGGACGAAATTTTACGGGGATTTTTTATTGGACAAATGAAGACCGGAGCCAAAAGGGCGACCTGGGGGTCCACCCACATGCCAGGGGTGGCCCCCTGCCGCGGCCCTAGGGCAGCCCGTGGGTGCTACCCGCCCCTGCCCTGTGGGCACCCCCTCGGCCGCCTCCGACGCCTATAAAATCATCCCCGACGAAAAAACCCTAACCCCCGAAGGATTTTACCAAATACGCAACAGAGCTCCGCCGCCATCGCCGACAAGTTTCGGGGGTCAGATTGATCCTGTTCCGGCACCCTGTCGGAGGGGGGATCGACCGCCGGAGCCATCTCCATCGACACTGCTGCTTCCCGCGATGAGGAGGGAGTAGTCCCTCACCGGGGCTGAGGCTTATACAAGTAGCTATGTGGTTATCTCTCTCTCTCATGATGTGATCTTCGTTGTGATCATGAGCTTTGTTAGTATAGTTGAATACATGATGTTTCCCTATGTGTAATGGATATGATTTTGCTCAAGTGATGTTATTTAGTACAATTTCCGGAGTCACCGTTGTGATCACGGTATCTCGGTGACAGTGTGGGTGCCGTGTATGACTCTATGGATAATAGATTGGAAGGATCTTCATCATGAGTTTGTTCTTTATTATTGTTGGATTGAATAGATCATGAGGTTTCTTGATGCTTGTGTTATTGAAGAAAGAGACTATTCGAGAAATATGTTGTGGTGTTTGTTAGTACTATCTTTGGATGCGGATAGTGACAGCATGAAGTGTCCATAGATGTGGAATACGAACTTTAAGGTGTGCTTTTCGTAGCCCTACGCAATTCTCATCCTATTTTATCCACAAAAGAATGATCTCCGAGTAACGTCTACCATGCATGTGTTTTTGTGGAACTATTATGTGTTTAATTATGTTAATGATGATGAGGGTAGTCACTAGTGAAAGTATGAAGCCTAGGCCTTGTTTCCAAGCATTGATACACCGTTTTAGTCACTTTTGTCACTTGTTTGCTTGCTGCCATTTTTATTACACAATTACAAAATCACCTTTTACCATCCATATCACTTGCATTTTACCATCTCTTCGCCGAACTAGTGCACCTATACAACTGACAATTGTATTAGGTGTGTTGGGGACACAAGATACTTCTTGTATCTTAATTGCAGGGGTTGCTTGAGAGGGATATCTTTGACATCTACCTTCCGTGGATTCGATAAACCTTGGGTTACTCACTTAAGTGAAATTTGCCGCTGTCCTACAAACCTCTGCGTTTGAAGGCCCAACAAGTCTACAAGAATAGAAGCGTGTAGTAGACATCATATGACCAGCAAACAAACAAACAAAACTGAAAGTAAAAAGACGCTCCAAGCATAGCACATAATATGTAAAGTGATAAAAACATAGTTCAACGAAGACGACCTCATGATAGTCGATGAAGAAGGGGGGATGCCTTGGGCATCCCCAAGCTTTGACGCTTGATGGTTCTTGATATTAAGAGGGGGTTCCATGGGGGAATCCGTAAGCTTGAGCTCTGATTCATCTTCAATTTCTTCATTATCCTCTCCTTTGGAACTTAAAAACTCACTTTACACAAAACTTCTCATAAACTGATTAGAGGGTTAGTGCTCATAAATTAAAAGTGCACATGTGTTCAACTCAACACAAATTGCAAACAACTTTATTAGGCATTAGCTACTGTTCACTAAGCCTCAATGTGGCACTCCACCTCAAGAGTATCACATTTGACGATAGTAAAGAGACGAATACAAAATAAAAGCAGAATCTGTCAAAATCTGAACAGTCTGTAAAGATCGAATTTTTCGAGGCACTTCTGTAGCTCAAATCAGAAAACTCAAAACAAACAAAAGATAGATAAAAGTATCATTCTTCCTGTCTAAAAAGTTCAGAAAAATATAAGATTCAGAGATTTTTTGGATTTTCGAACAGTGAAGGACAGAAATCTGTTTCTGGACAGCAAAACAACACCTCACACTTTCAATGCATTAGAGGCTAAACTTGGCACAAAAAACCAAAAGAAAAAGATACAATGAAGTTGCTACAGAAGCAACAACTTCAAGATTCAAGAAAAGTAAAAAAGCAAACTGAAAGTAAAAGATGGGTTGCCTCCCAACAAGCGCTTTTCTTTAACGCCTTTTAGCTAGGCGCAATGCCAAATATCAAGTTTTTACAAAATCGAGTGCATCATCATTCTTATCAAGTTCATGAATTGTGGAACTTGGAAAAGGACCTCCGGTAATACTATTGGTAGCAACAATTGGTTGGGTAAAAGTTGTTTTACCCACGGGGGCTCCTCCCTTGAATCCTTGAAAATTGGAGCTTCCTTTACCAACCTCAACTCCTCTTTTCTTGCAGACGATATATTAACTTTAGTAGTATTCCTTAGCACAAATATGAATTTAGGCACTTTAGAAGCCGGAACCGCTTTCTTTTTAGGTTTGAGTGAAGAAAAGGTGGTTCCCAAGGTATCAATTTCTTCCTCCAATTTATCAATTCTTATAGTTTGATCACTAACTTTTGTAGGTTCAAGGGACTTAATACTTTTAGCAATATCTTTTAGACACCCATGAAGCTTATTAATACCATCCTGAATTCCCTTATCATGTCCACACTTGGTACATTATCTTCTATAACTTCTAACCTTTGCATAACATGTTTCAAAGTGATTTCAATTTTGCCATCATTAGTTGGTGGAATACCTACAAGACCCTCTATAACATTAAAAGCTTCCAAAGCATTAATCCCTAGAAAGTTTCCACCTGTGATGGTGTCTAGGACATACCTATACCAACTTGTAATGCCAACATAAAAATTTCTAAGGAGAACAGTGGCCAAAGGCTTTTTGGTGGATCTATGACGAGCATCATTAATCATATACAAAGCATCTTTCAAACTCTCCCCACCTCTTTGTTTGAAAGTGAGGACTTCGGACTCGGGTGTCTCGACAGTAGGAAAAGAACTAGACATAATGATAAGATAAAATAATAAGACAGGAATAAATACTACACTAATTTTTTTTGGTTTTAAAATTTTGCAACAAGAAAAATAAGCTAACGAGAAATAAAACAAGCAAGACAAAAACAAAGTAAAGTGATTGAGAGTATGAGACTCCCCTTGCTGTAGCTCCAAGATCCCCAGCAATGGCGCCAGAAAAGAGCTTGATTGCTACTGATGAAGAGTTGGGTCCTGCCCCAAGCGAATGCGGAGATGTAGCAAGCAGCAGTTTTCCCTCGATAACGAACCGAGGTTTATCGAACCAGTAGGACCTTGAAATCAACAACAAAGTGAATGTTGAAGATCCCTGCCGCTTAATCTTTGACAGACGTGGACCTACACACACTCAACCAAAATACTTTGCCCCCAACGGCGGAAAGGTTGTCAATCTTTCTGGTCTCGCGGAAAACAAAGCGGTTAGTTGTATAGTGAAATAGACGAAATATGAAAATGGATCAGTGGAGTAATGATGATGAAAAGTGATGAATAAAGGTTGCAATCAATATAAAAAGATGGACCGGGGTTCATGGGTTCACTAGTGGAGTCTCTCAAGTAAATAAAACACTCATATGATGGGTAAACAAATTACAGCTGGGCAATTGACAAGATTATAACACAAAATTAATCTAGCTATGACAAAGAGAACATGATAATATTTAAGTAGGCATCACGACAATGAACAAAGACCGTTGAGTCCAACTGCATCTTTGTCTAAAAAGTCCACCGTGGGATCGCTATCCAGCCTGTTGATGTCTACTACACGCTTCTATTCTTGTAGACTTGTTGGGCCTCCAAGCGCAGAGGTTTGTAGGACAGCGGCAATTTTCCCTTAAGTGAGTAACCCAAGGTTTATCGAATCCACGGGAGGTAGAGGTCAAAGATATCCCTCTCAAGCAACCCTGCAATTAAGATACAAGAAGTCTCTTGTGTCCCCAACACACCTAATACAATTGTCAGTTGTATAGGTGCACTAGTTCGGCGAAGAGATGGTAAAATGCAAGTGATATGGATGGTAAAAGGTGATTTTGTAATTCTGTAATAAAAATGGCAGCAAGCAAACAAGTGACAAAAGTGACTAAAAACGGTGTATCAATGCTTGGAAACAAGGCCTAGGCTTCATACTTTCACTAGTGACTACTCTCAACATCATTAACATAATTAAACACATGATTGTTCCCACAAAAATACATGCATGGTAGACGTTACTCGGATATAATTCTTTTGTGGATCAAATAGGATGAGAATTGCATAGTGCTACGAAAAGCACACCTTAAAGTTCGTATTCCACATCTTTGAACACTTCATGCTGTAACTATCTGCATCCAAAGACCTTCCAATCTATTATCCATAGAGTCACACACGGCACCCATCCTGTCACCGAGGTACCATGATCACAACGGTGGCTCCGGAAATTGTACTAAATAACATCACTTGAGCAACATCATATCCATTACACATAGGGAAACATCATATATTCAACTATACTAACAAAGCTCATGATCACAACGAAGATCACATCATGGGAGAGAGAGATAACCACATAGCTACTTGTATAAGCCTCGGCCCCGGTGAGGGACTACTTCCTCCTCATCGCGGGAAGCTGCGGTGTTGATGGAGATGGCCCCGGCGGTCGATCCCCGTCCCGGCAGGGTGCCGGAACAGGACCTTTTGAACCCCCAAAACTTGTCGGTGATGGCGGTGGAGCTCTGTTGCGTATTTGGGAAAATCCTTCGGGGGTTAGGGTTTTTGCGTCGAATGTGATTTTATAGGCGTCGGAGGTGGCCGAGGGGTGCACCACAGGGCAGGGCGGGTCCCACCCGCTGGTGGGCCCTAGGCCGCGGCAGGGGGTCGCCCCTGGCCTGTGTGGGTCCCCTGGAGTCGCCCTTCTGGCTCCCTTCCTCATTTCTTCAATAAAAATCTCCGTAAATTTTCGTCCAATTCCGAGAATATTTCCAGAAGTAACTTTCTGCAACAAAAACAACACAAAAACAGGGAACTAGCACTGGGCATCTTGTCAATAGGTTAGTCCGACAAAATGCATAAAAATGATGTAATATGATATTAAAAACATGTGACAACATCACAAAACTAGCATGGATCACTCAAAAATTATAGATACGTTTGAGACGTATCAGCATCCCAAGCTTAACTCCTACTCGTCCTCGAGTAGGTAAGTGATAACAAAATAATTTTTGATGAGACATGCAACCAACACAAACATGATCAAGATAGTAATGTAAAGCATAGGATGTGAATGAAGTGATACAAAACAATTGTCTATAGTTGATAGCAAGAAAGCAATGAATAACCAAGTTGAATCATTCAAGCAAAACCTTTCATAATTAGTACGTTAAAGACATGAAAGCAATGTGATCCACATATTTGATTAATTCTCAAAGGTAACAGTTCCATGACAAAAGTGTTTGAGAATCAAAACAAAGAAGATGCAAGTTTTAGCAAAAAGCTTCAACTTCCAACGGTAAAGTCAATATAAAGATTCATGTTTAATCTGACAATGCAATATGATCAATGATACACAGGGTCAATGCTAGATGTTTGCTTTGGTGGAGATAGAAGGAAGAGGAAAACTGACTCAACATTAAAAGCAACAGAAAGGCCCTTCGCAGAGGGAAGCAGGGATTAGTCATGTGCTAGAGCTTTTTGTTTTTTATGAAACAGAAGTAAAACAATTTTGAGATATGCATGCTTTCGTCAACGACTTCAAAACAGAGAAGCTATCTAGTCCCCCATAACAAGCAAGGCTTTTAGACTTGTGAGAGCAGCTGGTTTTTAGAAAAGCGAGTACGCTCCTCTTTCTCCTTGGTTTCACCACTGTCCAATGTTTTGAGCTGATTTCTCATATTTTCATTGCACGGAGGAGAATGATGAGTTATATTTATATTTTGCTTAAGCTGCTCTCGGGTTGATTCAAGTGAAGACGTAATCCATCGACACCGGGTGAAAGGGGGGAAATGGCCTTGCTCGTCACAAGTTATATCTAGCTCTCTACTGCTCCCTCATGAGCTTAAAAACAGAGGCACAAAAAGGAGTATTTTGAATTTTTAAAGATAGCACATGACAAATTTACTTAGAATGGCAGGAAATACCATGCATAGGTAGATATGGTGGACTCAGCTGGCAAGATAGTTTGGCTTTGGGATTTGGATGCACGAGTGAACCATACACTCAGTACGAATTTTTTGGCTTAGCAAAGAAGGTATTTGAAGCAAACATCTAAAATTAACCGGTAACAGAGTAGCATAAGACATTTATCAATCATAACCATAAAAGCTCCACATCGTCTCCAATGTTGACCAAACAATTCTTTTGATGGAAAGATTAGCTTAATGAATTAACAACTACGAAACACCACACAGTTTCTAGTTTTGAACAGTATTTCTTTACTAATCAATTCCACTCAAATAACCAGCAAGTTTAAGCATTCATCTTAATATCTCAAAACAAATGAGAAGTATCAATTATCCACACAATGATCTACAATACTATGCAGGCTTTCGTTTCATTCCAATATCACATGCATAGCATTTTATCATTCTAACAAATCAACCAAGCAACCAAAAAAACTCTCTAACAAATATAAGTGAAGAACATGAGAGTTTAACAACAACTACTAGCAGCTCTAAACAAGATAAAAGCTAAAAGCGAGAGCTTACTAGCAAACAACAGTAGCTAAGAATACTCAACAAGATATAAGCGAAGCAAAGGAGTATTCAAACGAAAAGCGGAGCGTGTTTCTCTCCCACACAAACAAAGCAAGGATCCAACAAGTATATGACCAACAAACAAACAAACAAAACTGAAAGTAAAAAGACGCTCCAAGTATAGCACATAATATGTAAAGTGATAAAAACGAAGTTCAACGAAGACGGCCTTATGATAGTCGATGAAGATGAGGGGATGCCTTGGGCATCCCCAAGCTTTGACTCTTGATGGTTCTTGATATTCAGAGGGGGTTCCATGGGGGCATCCCCAAGCTTGAGCTCTGATCCATCCTCGATTTCTTCATATTCCTCTCCTTTGGAACTTAAAAACTCCCTTCACACAAAACTTCTCATAATTTGATTAGAGGGTTAGTGCTCATAAATTAAAATGCACATGTGTTCAACTCATGACAAATTGCAAACAAATTCATTGGGCATTAGCTACTGTTTACTAAGCCTCAATGTGGCACTCTACCCCTAGAGTATCACATATGACAATGGTAAAGAGACAAATGCAAAATAAAAGCAGAATCTATCAAATCTGAACAGTCTGTAAAGATCAAATTTTTCGAGGCACTTCTGCAGCTCAAATCAAAAAATTAAATCTAACAAAAGATAGATAAAAGCATCAGGCTTTCTGTCAAAATTATCAGAAAAAAGATAAAATTGTGGCGATTTTAGGATTTTTGTGCAACAGGCGCACAAAATCTGTTTTTGGACAACAACACAATACCTCGCACTTTCAATGCATTAGAGGCTAAACTTGGCACAAAAAACCAAAAGAAAAAGATACAATGAAATTGCTACAGAGGCAACAACTCCATGACTCAAGAAAAGCAAAAATAAAACTGAAAGTAAAAGATGGGTTGCCTCCCAACAAGCGCTTTTCTTTTAAGCCTTTTAGCTAGGCATGATAATTTTAATGATGCTCTCATAAGAATAAGAGTTGGAACGCAAAAGAGAGCATCATGAAGCAAATATCAAACACATTTAAGTCTAACTCTCTTCCTATGCATAGGCATCTTGTAAGAAAATAAATCATTGGAGCATAAAGCATTAAGCATAGGAAGGCAAAGTAGGTGCAACATTAAAACATTTAATATAAAGAGGGGAAACTTCATAAGATGAAAATTTATATAACCACGCTTCCCTCTCTTATAATAACTTTCAGTAGAATCATAAGAAAACTCAATAACATAACCATCACATAAAGCATTTTTCTCATGATTCACATGCATAAAAGTATTATTATTACTCTCCACATAAGTAAAATCCTTCTCATTAGTAATAGTGGGAGTAAAACTATCATAACCATCATTGTAATCATCATAAATAGGAGGCATATCATGATCATAATAAACTTTTTCCTCAATAGTAGGTGGACTGAAAATATCACATTCATCATTATAATCATCATATATAGGAGGCATAGTATCATCAAAGCAAATTTCCTCCTCAAAGCTTGGGGGACTAAACAGATCATAATCATCAAAACCGGCATCCCCAAGCTTATAATTTTCCGTAGCATTAGCAATAATGGTGTCCAAAGAATTCATGCTAATAACATTGCTACTAGCATGATTGTTATGCAAATAAAGTTCCATAGGTTTTTTAATTTTCTCTTCAAAAGCATCATGACCAATTTCAAGGTAAATTTTATAAAGCTCTCTCATTTTGTTGTTGTTTTCCATTAAGCCTAACTAGTGAAATAAAAACAAGAAACAAAAATATTTAATTGCAAGATCTAAAGAAGATACCTTCAAGCACTCACCTCCCCAACAACAATACTAGAAATTAGCTTCGTCGTCGGAGTGTGAGTACCGCTTACCTTTCCTCCCCGGCAACGGCGCCAGAAATTAGCTTGATGTCTACTATATGCTTCTATTCTTGTAGACTTGTTGGGCCTCCAAGCACAGAGGTTTGTAGGACAGCGGCAAATTTCCCTTAAGTGAGTAACCCAAGGTTTATCGAATCCACGGGAGGTAGAGGTCAAAGATATCCCTCTCAAGCAACCCTGCAATTAAGATACAAGAAGTCTCTTGTGTCCCCAACACACCTAATACAATTGTCAGTTGTATAGGTGCACTAGTTCGGCGAAGAGATGGTAAAATGCAAGTGATATGGATGGTAAAGGTGATTTTGTAATTGTGTAATAAAAATGGCAGCAAGCAAACAAGTGACAAAAATGACTAAAAACGGTGTATCAATGCTTGGAAACAAGGCCTAGGTTTCATACTTTCACTAGTGACTACTCTCAACATCATTAACATAATTAAACACATGATAGTTCCCACAAAAATACATGCGTGGTAGACGTTACTCGGAGATCATTCTTTTGTGGATCAAATAGGATGAGAATTGCGTAGGGCTACGAAAATCACACCTTAAAGTTCGTATTCCACATCTATGGACACTTCATGCTGTCACTATCCGCATCCAAAGATAGTACTAACAAACACCACAACCTATTTATTGAATAGTCTCTTTCTTCAATAACACAAGCATCAAGAAACCTCATGATCTATTCAATCCAACAAATAAAGAACAAACTCATGATGAAGATCCTTCCAATCTATTATCCATAGAGTCATACACGGCACCCATCCTGTCACCGAGGTACCATGATCACAACGGTGGCTCCGAAAATTGTACTAAATAACACCACTTGAGCAACAGCATATCCACTACACATAGGGAAACATCATGTATTCAGCTACACTAACAAAGCTCGTGATCACAACGAAGATCACATCATGGGAGAGAGAGATAACCACATAGCTACTTGTATAAGCCTCAGCCCCGGTGAGGGACTACTCCCTCCTCATCGCGGGAAGCTGCGGTGTTGATGGAGATGGCCCCGGCGGTCGATCCCCTCCGGCAAGGTGCCGGAACATGACCTTCGAACCCCGAAACTTGTCGGCGATGGTGGCGGAGCTCTGTTGCGTATTTGGGAAAATCTTCGGGGGTTAGGGTTTTTGCGTGGATGTGATTTTATAGGCGTCAGAGGCGGCCGAGGGGTGCCCCACAGGGCAGGGGCGGGTCCCACCCGTGGGTGGGCCCTAGGCTGCGGTAGGGGGCCGCCCCTGGCCTGTGTGGGTCCCCTGGACTCACCCTTTTGGCTCCCTTCCTCATTTCTTCAATAAAAAATCTCCGTAAATTTTCGTCCAATTCCGAGAATATTTCCAGAAGTAAACTTTCTGCAACAAAAACAACACAAAAACAGGGAACTGGTACTAGGCATCTAGTCAATAGGTTAGTCCGACAAAATGCATAAAAATGATGTAATATTGTATTAAAAACATGTGACAACATCACAAAACTAGCATGGATCACTCAAAAATTATAGATATGTTTGAGACGTATCACTATCCAGCCTGTCACCCATCAGTATTAAGTTGCAAGCAACAGACAATTGCATTAATTAAAGTGCATGAAGTAAGAAATACTAATATCAAAATAGACATTAACACCGTTGTTTTAACCTTAATAGCAACAGCACACCCTCGCCCTTAGACGTTTCTGTCACTCGTGCCCAGGAACAAAAGGGGGCATGAACCCACTATCTAGCATAAATACCCTCTCTTGGAGATACACACAATCACTTGGCCAAAGTAACTACGCACATCGGAGAGCATGCAAAAACTTCAAAACACCGTTTCTCCCATTTCTTTTCTTTGGGGTGATGTTAGTAGAGATAAATAAATAGGTTTCTTGCTGCATATAATCCATGGACTAAAATACATATGAATGTCCAGAAATTGTATAATGTTGTATGCCTACTCATAAACCC